>JAJJWW010014618.1:0-174923 GCA_023531295.1 Papaver armeniacum | reverse complement strand
AATTCCCAATCATCCTTATCCGCACAAGTTCTTCTTTTTTCCCTTTCGATCCAATGTCCGTGGAGCATTGCGGAGTATCTACATCTCACTCATCCTTTGATATTGTTGTCGCGGTAAAAAAGTGTGCCGATTCATGCAAGACCACCATCGACGTTGGAGATAATCAAACGCATACTCAGCATCTCAAGCAATATTTAACATGGTTTGGTTTTGCGAAAATCTTCGAATGTCGGTCTCCATGCCTACCATGACTGATTGTTGGGAGTCTCGATGATCCATGAATCCACTAGTGGATACTGCATGTATTTTGGCAATAATCTTGTATCTTTGGAGCACAAGGAAGAAGAACTGTTTCCAAGTCGAGAACTGAAGCAGAATATAGAGGCATAGCCATAGCAACTTCTGAACTAATATGGCTTCAATCATTGCTAAAAGAACTTGGTGTTGAAGTAAGAGCTCCATCAACTGTGTGTGACAATTTAGGGCTGTTATATCTCCATGACCAATCCGGTTTTCATGCTCGTATGAAGCACATAGAAATTGATTATCACTTTGTGCGTGAAAGAGTAGTAAACAAGCAACTGCAGTGCAGTTCATCTCGACTAAAGATCAAGTAGGCGACATCTTCACTAAGGGTTTGTCGGTACCAGGTTTCTTTTATCTCAGGAACAAGTTGAACATTCAACAACTCATGTTCAACTTGAGGGAGGATGTTAAGGATACAACTATTCTCACTCATTCAAGGCCGTAAAATAGGGGGATCCTGTTGGATATTTTCAAGATTGTTTGCCGCTATCCCGCGGGTCAGGGGTGTAGCCCCTCCAGTTCGAAAGTTTCTTGGGAAAACCTAGAAGTTTCCATTCAAATTTGAACATACGCGTCTCTTCCCATAAGCCGCCATTGATGGTTTTTAAGCGTCTGTTGCCGATGAAAGGCATTACTAATGTGCATGAACATCCCTATAAATAGTGAAGGCATTCTCCCATTCTTCGCAATCAATTCAACCTGTTTTCTCTCCATCTAAAGTATCATCATAAATCTCTCTCTCGTGTGTTCTTGATTGGGTCAAGGGGTGCAAACCTTGAATCAATTTCTATGTCAGAATGACTTTCATTGTATCCCGAAGCATTATTTCGCATACATTTGCAATCGCCAATTGATATTGGGAGGGTAGAAATAATCGTCTAAAAGAAATCTATTAGAGCCTTGAAAGTCACGAGTACAACAATTTCTTTGTGTTTATTTCATCCTCTATTTTAACCCAATTTCCAACATATCCTTCCAATCTATAGCTGCCAAATTATGTCGATTCTAATGTCTGTCAATCATGTATTTTTGGTATACAAAACTTGTAATATCTTTTATAATAATAGCAGTATATGTCTCTATATAATGAATGAGAATCCACAATATCAACTATGGAACATTTCACCAAACAATCGTGTTTTGTCTGTTTTTGTATCTTAATTTTCTGTTTTGTTCTTGGGTTTCTTTCTAAGTTGTCTTAGGTTTGCTGGGGTTTGGGGAGGTTGAGCTTGTTCTTCCTCTCCCTTTGGGTTGTTTGCCCTTTCTGTTTCCTTCTTACTCTTCGTAAGCTTCTTCAATCTATTTCCTTCGCCGAGTAAAAAACAAAAAATTAAGACGTTTTAATTGTCCCAAAGGAACAGTCCCAATTCGAAGAATCAACAAAGAGGAATTAATTAGAGTTAAATCCTTCATGGAATCATTTAAGCAAAGTCCTATTGCTCATCCCAATACTCCAGTAGTGGAACCCCCTGGACAGCATGTACGTAATATACCAATCTGCACAACTGTTCTCCCGATTTTGTTATTTCTTTCGGGTACTTGCATATTTTACATGTCCGATATGGTGAATAAATGGTAGGTAGCAGTATACGACTCTCCTAACGGAACTGATCCATTAGAATAACATATTTTTTCATGGAATTAAGGCCAATTTAACGGTGGAGAATCTGTCTTTGCAACCATCTGAAATTAGCGCATCTCTATTGTGGCTTGAAGCTGGATCCGCCGGAAATGCCAGTACGATACAAGTTGGATGGATGGTATAAATCGATTAATTTCATCGATTCTTGGCAAAAGTTACTTTCCATTTTATTTATATTTCGTGGCTTCATAATGGTGTCCATAACTTAATCCTGGGTTTTGATTAGGTGTCACCAACATTGTTCGGAGACAGTAAGACTCATATATTCGTGTCTTGGTGGGTAAGTTTTCGACGAATATAACCATCGTATGTTTTGTAGAATTGGAGACTTTAGTCTAATGTATGTCTGCTTCGTATGTCTGTTTCAATTTACGAAGGATGCTGGGATATACTCCTATGCTTGGGCTTCCTGCAAACTCACAAGGACTATTTTGTTGGACAAATTATAGAGCCTACATCTCAATATGATGGGCAGCATTACTGTATTGGAGCTTATATCCACCAGGTAAAGTATAATCTATTTTTAGTATGGAATGATGAATTAGACGAGTCCTCATTTTTTAAAGGCTTTACTTACTTTGAAAAGCATTAAAAATGGTGGTATGGTGATTATTAATATGAACGTTGTATATAGGATGGTGGAACTAGGGGACTGGTGGTGCACACTGTGAGGTTTCTGCCCTCAAAGAGCATAAATTAGCTAGATACACCTACTTTGGAGCTACTCTTTCCCAAGTTCGCTTGCAACATCCAATCGTGCCTAGTTAATTAAGACTACGTACCAAGTACACAACCAAAACAAACCAACAATGACATACATAGTAAAGAAAACGCATAAGAAAGAGAAAACATGTGAAGCCTTCCTTTAGATTTTATCTACATGGAGAATGACATTTTCACAAGGGACGACTTCTACTCCTGAGAAGAGTAAATATTAACAAACAAACTTGGATATCGAATACCATTCAGATCTAAATTACAAAGTGATTTTATTGCTACTTCGAGCAAATTGAAGTAGAGGCCAGTTCATCCGATCCACAATAATAGAGGAAATTTCTGTAGGTATCTCTTTTTTAGAAATTACAAAAATATTCCAAATTACCAAAAATGTTTGGTACAGTAATTTCATTAACAAATTGGTCAAATTTTATAGTATATTTACTCTAATGCCACAATGTGCCAACATCGCCTGCACATTATTTTTTACGGTATTAAAAAAAACTCACACACTCTTTCTTCCTCTTCCTCCCTCGTCTGTAACTCTATCTCTCTTACTCCTTCGTCGCCTGAAGTCAGAGAACTTCCATGGGTGTTCGTTAACAATGTTTGGCACTGCTTAGAAGTTGAAAAAAAAGACCGGCATGTTCAGATTAAATTGACAGTCACTTTGTGGTGTGTTTTTTGCAAAATAGTCACTTAAATTGGGTATTCAACTAATTTTTGCATCGTAAGTGATCATCCCTGAATTTCGGCAGTATCATCTCACAACGGATGACAACTTCAGACTTGCCAATAATTATGTAACTGGCGATTTGCCTGAAAACAGTAAACCTTGGAAAGATGTCGATGTAGTGTTCGGCGTGGTGAACATTCCATTGACGAAGCACTGGGTTGCAATATGTATTAAATTGAAGGAGGGGAGAATAATCATATATGATTCCTTAGACCTGGTACAACTCCTCAGTCAGATGGAGTCTAAGGAAATCAGATTGATTTGCGACTATTTAGACCAAGTGTACGGTGGGGCCTTATGGAGGGCTGTATTTGAGGAGAAACCGCTCACCCCTCAACAAGACGATTGGTAACTACTCTCTAGTCTCTACTCGGAAACAAAAAAAGTTCACCCCAACCCGCCTATGTTTTTTTTGTGTTCCTCTATCAGTCATGGAGTGAGTAATTGTAAAGTCCTGGATAAGGTCAATGTCACCGATTAAACACTAAGGACTCTTACAACACTTTGTGTTCCTCTATCAGTCATTAAGAGGCATTATCACAAACACTTTATATGCCTAAGCAAAATTCTACTTGGTACGGTTAATTGAAACTTCCAACACAAATTAATGATTAGAACAAGAATACAAAAAGAAATCATAATTCAATGATATATACTGGTGATCAAATTAATTACCAAACCACTAAATTTTTCCCATTAAGTAGATTCAGTTCATCAAAATGAAAACAAAAAATAGTAAAAGAAAATTAAGAAGAATTACAACCAGAGATTTTGATAATAATCTATCACCATCTCACTTTATGTCTTGAACCAACAGATGTGGAGGGTTTCTTGTATATCAGGAGACATTAAGTATGGGAAGAAAGCAGGGCCGTTCCTGACTTTTTTTTTGCCCTGAACCCAAGAAAAAATTTATGCCCCCCAATTTTTTTTTACACAAATCTAATAATAATTAAAGATAATTATATTGTTATATAGATTTTAAACATAAATCTTACAAAGCTCGTTGAAATGCTTTCATTCTTCGCGCTTTCTTAGACGCAAACACTCTAATGATAGACTTATAATCCATTTTTTCAGCTATGGCTATTTCAATAGCTATCATAGCCAAGCCATTCAATCTTTCTTGCAACATTGAGGACCGAAGATAAGATTTAATTAGTTTCAGTTTGGAGAAACTTCTTTCTGCGCTGGCCACGGTAACAGGGACGCTAAGCAAAATTCTATAAGCAACCCAAGCATTGGGATAACAAGCTTCCAAGTTCTGCAAATAATGTAATACCTCAACTGGTTTCTTTACGTTGTCCGGCAGTGTCCTTTTCATGATCTTTAACTCAGTGTAGAGGTCTCTCCCGTCAATATCAGAAAGTGTACCATAACTTAGATAATCTTCAAGTATAGTACATGATGCCAACAAACTATCATCACTCATGGATTTTAATTTCTCCAAATCGAATAAGAAACCATATATGTTCTCGAACTCCTTAAATTGTTGAAATCTACTTTGAAATGAACGCAAAGCACAATCCACTATGTATAGAAAATAATTTTTTCTAAAAGATTCCTCACCTGACGATGGAATTGTCTCCTCGCTAGCATCCTCATAGTCATCGAAATGCTTCTTCCGCTTTCTAACACGTGGTTCCTGAAATTTAGAACTAATTCCCATGTCAACATCAATTCTTTTAGCTTCAACTAGTGCAGCTTGGAAGCCGTTGTCTCTGTAATTTTTGAAATACGAAACAAGCATTTCTATATGTTTGATAGCATCTCCCATATGCATATCTTTTGCTTGTAGTGCTTTGCTAACAGAGTTGACGACCGATAAAAAATCATACCATATAACCATGCCAAGAAAAAATTCAAAATTCTTCATGTGATTCTTGAGTATACCTTGAGCAATAGACTTTTCTTCATTATTTTTGGATGTCTTTATCAAGTGATTCAAAGCTTTTCGTATTTACGGTGCTTGGAATTTTATTGCTTTAACACTTTCCACACGACATTCCCACCTTGGTCGATAATGGTTTGAGAGTGAGACCCTTTAAACCCACCTTCTTCTTAAAAAAACCTCGCCATCATTTGTAAGGCAACAAACATTTTATAGATGCATTGTATGGTCCCAAAAAAGAATCTGCCTTCTCACAAGATTTAGCCATATCGTAAAGCATGCGATTAAGACTATGACAACCACATGGTGTGTAAAAAGCCCTAGGATTAATCTCCCAGTAACTTTGTTTTGAACACCTTTCTCTTTTCCTTTCATGTTTGAACCATTGTCATAGCCTTGCCCTCTTATATCATCAATGTTAAGATTGAGTTTTTCAATGCATCTTCAAGTTCGGAGAAAAGACCCTCACTTTGTTGAATCATCCACTTTTAAAAATCCAAGAAAAAATTCTTCAACTTTTGGAATCTGGGAAACATCAACACATCTTACCACAATAGACATTTGGTCCTGATGAGTTATATCTGGAGTACAATCAAGAATAATAGTATAATACTTAGCTCTGTGAATCTTCTTGACAATCGAACTCATAATTTTATCAAATGACCATGGATATCAACTCATTTTGAATCTTATGACTAAGATAATGATAATGAGTTTCCTTCTTAACAATACGTTGTAGATGCATATTTAACACCGGATCATGTTTTGCAATCACCTCCATCAAACTCAGAAAATTACCATTTTTTCTTGTGAAGATCTTATCACTCTCGCCACGAAATGCTAAACAATTTTTTGCAAGATACATAACACCTTCCATTATGCTATCCATTATTTCTATAAAACGTTGTTTCTGTTTGTTGATTTGTTCTTGCACCTGTTTGTCAATGGTTTCATTCTTTTTCAGTCTTAATTCTAGATGAATCCACATTCTCATACACTCTTCATGTTCAGAAAAGTTTCATGTTTCTTAAGTCTTCCACTAAGATTATTCCAATCATCAAATCCAATGTCACAGAAATTGTGTTGAATCATCTCTTTTGAACAACTTGCAGCCAAGCAAAATACTTTGTTTAAAGAAGTTGAATATACAAGCCATCTCCCCGTCTTGCTTCTCCCTCGTTCGTCATCTTACCCGGTTTAATGCTTTTTAGAAAACGTTTACTTAAATTTATCATAAAGAAAGATATAGTCTTCAACCCTTCTTGGACCGTTCTCAATTAAAAAATCAATCATTTTTTGATCAATTTTACCCCAATTTTTTGGATCAAAAATATCTTGATTGGGTTCTTCCATGTAAAACTCATCAATTGTATTATGACCATCCATGTCATTTACCTCTTCATTATTATTCACATTATTATGATTCTCATTTGCTTCGTTTACATCTCCCCCCCATCCGCCACGGTATCAACATTTTCGGCAACTTGTGTATCATCACCATCTCTGTTTTATATCATTCAAATTTTCGACAACATTTTCTAATTGTATGGTTAACATTTTCCACTTGTATCGCCAATTGCGACATTCACATTATCTACCACCTAATGGCTGCTGCACTTGTTCTAACAACATATTTTTCAAGAGATCCAAAGAAGAGATTTTTTGAACTCTTCTTTCTTCTTAAACTTTTTCTATTTTGACATCCTGATGATTGCTTACGTTTGAGAGGAGGCATACCTGCAATACACAAGAACCAACAAATTTCCTTGTAAATGAAATAATACAACTTAGTTGTTGTTTCAATTTGAATACAATTACAGGTGACAACTACTGAATATGATGCAACGAACAACTATGAGAAAAAATGTAAATTGATACTAAAAATATTAAATCAATCCTAGAAAAATGGAAATTCTAATTGCTTTAACACTTTCTGAAAATTGTAAAAATATCTTCTCACAACTGACAACAACAAACAAAGGCATGGTTTCTTAGCCTAATCCAAATGTTCAGTAAATTGAACACCCCAAACTATGCTAAAATACTTAAAATAATGTAGCCTAATCATGGTACAGACTCTAATTTGAACCACCCAACTTAATCAATCATCAAATTAAATTACAATTATACCAAAACCCCAAAAACTTCAAAACACTAAATTCTAATCAAAAAAAAAAAGAAAAAAAAGAAAAAAAAACACCCAAATCAACGAATTGAACACACTTAATAGGTTAAGCCCTAAAAAATTATTGAATTAATTATGCGAACATAATTAGATTGATCAAAAATACCCAACATCTTCTAACCAAAATATAAACCCTAACTACTAAGTGAAATATTTAGAAATAGAAAAAGGGGGAAATGAAATGAAATCGTATTATTGAGGTCATATGATTCAATATCAACGATTAAAACTCATAGAAAGCAAGAGGACATGGATTCACCTTTCTCCTATCGTTTTAGGCTTCAAAAGAAAAGGGAAAGGGGAAAAATGGGCGTCTGTTAAAAACTCCAAAATAATTGACGAGTTTAAAGTTTTAGCAAGATTCATGAGTCCTCAAATATTTATGCTAATTGAAATGTCTGCCCCAAATATTTATATGGTTTCTTCAATAAATCCCTAAGTACAATATTTTTTTATGAATACCCCATGTGTCAAACTAGCTTTTGCTGCCCCTGGGCCTTGCTGCCCTAAACTGGGCCTTTCCCTGATTCCCCTATGGGGCCGGCCCTGAAGAAAGTTTGGTACTTATGAAAATGAAACAAGAAAAATGAAGAAATGGATTTCTTTTTTCTTTATCCCTGTTAAATTCATGAGCTGGGGTTGCGCTAAGATTGAAAGAGATAACTAGATTGGTGGTATCTCAGAAGGGTTTTTATAATGATGGAAAGATTGAAACTAAAATTTGGGGGTAATTAAAAATTGAAACCATTGAAAAACTTTGTGGGCGAAAAAAAGACCAAGAAAATTGTTGAAAGTTCGAAAATACAAAATGGCGCTAATGCTACCGCCCATCCATCTACATTGTTCCGTCAGGCCGAGATCGAAAGAAATTGACAATGATGTGGCGATCCATGTGATGTTTTGTATTTGGTTTTCTATTGTCTAAAATGATATCCATACGGATCGTGATATCCTTGAATGAAATTGACAATGAGGTAAGCGCGATCCATGTGATGTTTATAGGCATGGTTTTGAGGTTTTCTATTGGCCAAATGAATATCATACGGATTAAAATTGTTCGTGATCCAAATTTGTGTAAATCCAATCCAATTTTACAATTAACGTTTTTTCTAATCGTGGCAGAATTCACGTTGCCGGGGATTTGTAATCCCATGGGATTACAAATTCTGGGATTCATGTAAATCCCTCGTGTGTTTGCTAACTCATTTAAAATTCGTAAGTTTCGTAGAATTATCATGTTTTAAAATTCATATATTGTTTGGTATTACTCTCAGAATCTTAAAATGGTATATATATGAGACTTAAAGTTAAAAAAATTGGGTCCATAAATCCCTTGATAAGTTTCCCAGCAAATCTTAGAGGGGAGAGGTCGGACTCCATATGGAGGATTTACTGGAAAACTGATTCCCGTGGTAAACGTGATTCCAGGGATTTAGGCGACCAAACATATCGAAGGCAACGTAATTCCACCAACCGATGGACCCATTAATTCCACCTTTAAAATTATACATCCAAACCCACCATAAGTTAATCCAATTTTACAATGGGATTTAACATCTTTTTTTTCCTAAATTAATTTTATCATTTGGTGCGAGTTTCGAACTCAGGTTACTAGTATCATCACCCTATGAATTTAACAATGCACTACGGTGCCAACTGGCTAATTTAAATGTGTGGTGAATTGATATTTTCGAAGTGTGACACTGGTTTTCGGGTATAATTAGTAAACTTTTTTGCAATTAATCTTACTTGAATAATGTCATTTTAGAAGTTTTGTATAACTAAGACTCAACTACATAATTTCGACTCATAAAGCAAGTGTTAGTCACCTTTGAAAAAAATTGAGATCGGCTTATTTAAATGTCAATTCTCTAGCTTGCATAAAACTATTGTCATTGAGACATTTTGGGTGCATACATATATTGTCAAGAAAATTTTCTCCGACTATAGACTATGTTCATCTCATTGTTTAGAAAATCCGATTATGAAAAAGGATGCATCCGAAAATAGAATACATTTAATCTCACTAGTGTATGCATAGAAACCAACGGAATATAAGAAAAATTTGGTGAGTTTGAGCAATGTTAGGGTAACATTGACATAATAGGTGAAATTGAGTGGTTTGTAGACATTCACGAGAATTTATAGATAATTGAATAAATCAATAGATTCCCGCTGGAAATTCGTGAGGTCTAGCGATATATAAGGTAGGATTGATAGTTAACATGTGAAATTGGATTATTGTTGTGGAAGCGTAATAGAGTACGATGGAAAATTCAATTGAACTAATTTATGTTTTGTGAACCGTATTCTCATTTCTTCCATTAATAAATCCTAGTTCAATAAACTCTATTAGAGGTCGATTTCGACCAAAATATTCCTCGTCTTACCTCTAATTAGTTGGAATGTCTATATCGGAACACAATCTAACAATGATTCACAAAATCAGCTTTTAGTTTCGTATCTGGAATGTATACCAAATGTCAATATTTAGCAATGTGGAGCAAAAATATGCCTCATACTATTGATCATAATATCTATATAGGAACCCTAAATCTAGTTGTGTGAACTAAAATATGCCTTGTTCGATCTCATCCAAATATCTATACCAAAATAAATCTAGCAATGAAATCGATAGTCAAGAGAAATCGAGTGAGTAAGACAAAGTTGACCAAGATCGATAGGCGGTTGGTCAAAATGGTGGATAACCGGAGAAACCGATGGAATCCGAAAGAAATTAAGTTAATGAAATGTTTGATTTTTGTCGAGACGAAAATTTGGCGGAATTGACCGTAAATTTTGGTTGAATCTCAGTTGACTCGGCTGAATTTGCTAGAAATCTCAAATGAAGTTTTTAAAAAATTTGTATGGATCTTAGGTTTTCTCGCTATTTTGAATGAATGATAACAAGTAAAACTAAGTTCAAATGATGAAAATTCAGTTTGAATATATTTTTTATATATATCCATATAAACCCATGGAATCCGGGAGAAATAGAGTGAGGTCGAGCCATATTGGTCAAAATTGATAGATAATGGATAAAATTTGAAAAATTGGGGGTACAACAACCTCACCCAATATTTCGCTTAGCAACTTGTATGGACTAACTCAATATACTTTTAAGAGAATCAACTGAGCAGGTTAGACTCAATCTTAACGAAGGTGTTTGTGATTACTTTTATCTTGCCTATCGGATATTAAATCTTGAGCAAATCTTAGAGAAGATAGTACTTAAACGATAGAATCGGGTAAGATCGAACAGCAACTACAAAGAAAATAGTTGGGCTGGCTTCACAATCCCAATGAAATCTTTGAAGTCGTTAACCTAAGGTTAAAGGAGAATCGACTCTAGTTGATGCAACTAGTAACACTGAGGTGTGGGAATTAGGTTTCCGATTCTTTAGAGTTCTCCTTTATATAGTTTTCAAATCGGGGTTTGCAATCCAATTACCTTTGTAACAAAGAATTCAATATTCACCGTTAGATGAAAAACACGATTCAACTTGACTAATATCTTTCAACCGTTAGATCGAACTTAGATTGTTTCACACAAATGAAATGTACCCTCATTTTTGTTTATGTAACCGTATCCAAAAGTGCACACCATGTTGGCTAAAAAATAGTTAACCGAAGTTAGCCATATGATTACTCTCATATCAACCTTATCCATCTTAACCATAACTAGTTCAAATTACTCAAATGAAACTAGTTAAAGAGCCATTCAATTGCTATTTTCTCATAGAAGTATACAAGAATACAAGTGAAGCAAAATCAGTTTGATTCACTCGAATAAATACATGAACATTATAGCCACGGTTTTGCAAAAAGATTGCATTCCTCAATTTATAAATGTTCCAAGTTACCTTACATAACCTTTTAGAAAGTAACCAACTCAAGTATGCAAACGAAGGCATACTAAAGTAGCCGGACCGAGTTTGGTTACGCCGGGTACGCGTAATGCGCATACCAATTTACACTTCCAAACTCCAGCAGAAATTCACGGACATGAGACTTCCGCATGTACGCATACTTGCCCAGACATCCAACAATCGCCAGTATGCGTACATGTACGCGTAAGTCAAGCTCATCAACCACCCTTTCAGTTCACAAGTTTTGATTTTTTCCTTTTTTTTAAATAGAAAGCTACAACAACACTTACAAGTGTTGTTGAAGTAAAAATATATAATGTTCCATTTATGTAGTGACTTAGCCTATCACATCTAACAAGTGTTGTTGAAGAATACAAAAATATGATTGAAGTAAAAATACATAATGTTCCATATATGTAGTGACTTAGCTACATCACAATTCTCACAAGTGTTGTTGAAGAACACAAAAATATGACAATGAAAAATATGTTAGAGGGGAGATTCGAACACGAACCTGCGCATAGTCTAACTGTAAACCACCCCTTCAGTTCACAAGTTTTGATTTTTTTCTTTTTTTTTTAAATAGAAATCTACAGACAACACTTATAAGTGTTGTTGAAGTAAAAATATATAATGTTGGAAAAAATGAGGTTGGGGGATTCGATCTGAGCCTCGGCGTGAAGTCTACACCACTAACCATCCTACACTATCACATATTCCTCACAAGTTTGTGGTTCTTTAATACACCAACTATGCACTAACTTTTATGACAACCCTTCATAAGTGTTGTAAAACAAAATATAATGCTCAAAAAGTAATGCTCAAGTGACGACAGCCGTAAAAAGCGCGAAGCTTCTGCACATGCATCACATACCAGTTTGATGTATTTGACTCTCGAGAATAGAAAACTTGTTGCGCTTGTTTTGCTAAAATGAATGATCGTTACAATATTGGTTCTTATGATGTTTAAATTGACTAATGTAAAGCCATCTTCTACCTTCACACCAAAGCTGGTGTGAGCCCAATCACATTTGAATATTGGAATTTGAAACATATGATTGTAGTCCAACAATAGAATTTCTTCTAAAACAGAAGAACCCAAATGGAGTCATTAGCCCATCTATTTTACAAGAAAAATACTAGTGTTAGTAAAGGAAATACAACAAGAGTGACAATGACGGTAAAAAATTCAATACGGTAAAAACAATACACTATCTTGACTTAGACTAGTCCACTCACGGCCCCGGTTTCGATCTCGAGCCCCCGGTATGCGTACAATGTGCGAGAAATAGGGTTTGTTTAAGGTTTCGTGAATATTCCTAAGGAAGAAGGAGTGCTTACAGTAAATGGATGCATTCATCGTTCTTACCAAGTTTCGACTTAGACTAGTCCAGCGGCAAGGTTTCGATCTCGGATCCTGGTATGCGTACAATATGCGAAATAGGGTTTGTTTAAGGTTTAATAGAATTTTTTGGAGGAATATTACCTTTAAATGGATGGATTCGTCGTTCTTACCAAGTTTCGACTTATAGTAGTCCACTCACGACGAGTTTCGTTCTCGGAGCTTTGGTATGCGTACAATATGTAGAAATAGAGTTTGTTTGAGGTTTCGTAGAATATTCCGGAGGATGGATTCGTCGTTCTTACCATGTTTATGACTTAGATTAGTCCACTCACGTATGTTTCGATCTCGGAGCCTGGTTTGCATATAATATGCGAAATAGGGTATGTTTAAGGTTTCGTAGAATATTGAAGGAATCTTACATGTAAATGAATGGATTCAGTCGTTCTTACCAAGTTTCTAAATTAGACTACTCCACTCACGGCCGAGTTGATCTCGAAGCCTGGTATGCGCTAATATCAAATAGGGTTTGTTTAAGGTTTAGTAGAATATTTCGGAGGAATCTTACCAAATGGATGGATTCATCGTTCTTACCAAATTTCGACTTAGGAACGATCAACTCGCGGCCAGATTTAGATCTCGGGCTTTGGTTTGCATACAATATGCGAGAAATAGGGTTTGTTTAAGGTTTCGTAGAATATTCTCCGAAGGAATCTTACACAACAAATTGATGGATTCATTGTTCTTACCAACTTTCTAACATAGTAATCCCGGTCGCGGCCGGTTTTAGATCTCGAGAGCATGGTATGCATACAATATGCATAAATAGGGTTTGTTTAAGGTTTCGTAGAATATCTCGAAGGAATCTTACCTGTAAATGGATGGATTCGTCGTTCTTACCATATTTGAAGTTCGAATCGACACTAAGCTTCATATTCATCAATTTTAGATGATGTATCATGCTAAGTTTGATGTCAGAACCCTCTCAGAGCTTCGTGGTCCATAGATTATATGCCATTATACCAAGTTTGAAGTTCGAATAAATAATGAGCTTCATGTTTATCGATTTATGATGTATCATGCTAACTTTTAAGTCGAACCCTCCCAGAGCTTCTTGGTTCATATTTTCTATGTCGTTATACCATATTTGAAGTTCGAATCGACTATGAAGTTCGAATCGACTATGATCTTCATATTTATCGATTTCAATGATATGTCATGATACGTTTGAAGTCAGAACCCTCCCAGAGCTTCTTGGTTCATAGTTTGAATGTTGTTATACCACATTTCAAGTTGAATCGACACTAAGCTTCATATTTGTCGATATCGATGATGTATCCCTGCTAAGTTTGATCGAACCCTCACGAACTTCGTGGTTCATAGTTTGTATGCCGTTATACCATATTCGAAGTTGAATTAACACTTAAGTTTCATATTTATTGATTTCGATGATGTATCTGCTAAATTTGAAGTCGAACCCTCCCGGCTTCTTGGTTCATAGTTTGAATGTCGTTATACCACATTTTAAGTTCGATTCGACAAGAACTTCATATTTATCGATTTCGATGATGTATCTGCTAAGTTTGAAGTCCGAACCACAACTTTGGGAAAATATTGCTCGAACCATGCAATTACATCACCCTTAACAACACTTAGTCAAGTATTGTAGAACAACTTGGACTTTCTACAATACCCCACCTACACAATACACAAAAAGCGTTGTAGTAGGGGTACTACAAGTATTTTACTAGCAAAATTACATGTATTTTACTAGTTTTGCTTTGATTTTTTTCATTTTTTTATTACATTAATTAATAAGGAAATAATAACAAATTTATAAAAAATAAGTTAGATTCAAGCTAAGAAGAGAAATATATCAAGTTTTTGAAGTTTTATAGTATATGTTTTCATGTTACCCAATAGGTACCCGGATTTTAAACGAGTCCGATTCTGGGTCCACTAATTTAGGAACCAGATCCGGAACCGTTAAGACTCGGACCACTTGACAGCCCTAATAAAAGTGCTTTTCAAAAGCGGCAATCCGCGAAAAAAGAACCTTTAATTCAAAACAATTGAAATTTTGCAGCCTAAAAAGTTTCCCAATTCATGACCAACTTGTGGTCGTTGGATAAAGTGGCAATCCGTATGAGCCTTCCTTTTGAGTAATATCCGTCGATTATACATTTTCGCTTCCTATTGGTCAGATTAATATCATACGGATCATGATTATTATCTTTAAGTGTGTTTACATTTTCGGTTAGGAAAAAAAGATTACATTCTGTTTTCACACATGTAATTCGTGATAATTTCTTTCATATTTGTAGTGATCTAACATTTTCTACATATACTATAATTTAATTTTATCTTGGTAATTAATAAATACTTACTGAACTGATTTCCAAATAAAATCATCACTGATTCATTGTTTAAAATGTTTCCTGATGCCTAGAATTTTTGTGTCCGGAAGGGTATTTATATAAAACCATTAAATTTGTTTGTCATTGTGATGTGTGGGAAATGGACCTTTCCGACGGTTTAGTGAAAAATCTATATAACGGGTATCGGCTTTATTAGGGAATGACATCACGAGACCGAGGGGTTTTCAAGTTATAACGGTATGCGGCTTTATTAGGGAGATATTCGAGTAAAACATCTTACTTTAACTAAGATATTCCTATTTCGTCACATAGATGAGATAGAACGAGGGGATCCCATTTCGCCTGTTTTGGCAATATTTACTCGGTAGATATTAGAAAAATACTCACACATTTATGAATGACATCCAATCACCACCCACTTGGTGGAGGTTCACGTTCTGAATATCTCTCTTCTACCACGATGTGAGATTTTCGCCTTCGTTCATTAATTATCTTGATGCATCTTGTCTATTTAGTTAAGTTGTGAATGCTTTCTTAATGCGAGATGTTGTTTTTTCTTAATTGGTGCTGATGATCTTTTTCAATTGCAAATGGTTGTTGTATTAGAACAACTTAATTCAATTTGGTGATGTCTAATAACGACATCGAGTGAATTGTTAAATGTCGGAGGGAAATTGAGCTCGTTGAAGGTGAACAAGGAAGAATGGATCGATTGCGGTGGGTGTGGCTGTGGTGGGATGCGACAACGAGTGGATTTGGGCTGAAGCTGTTAACGTTTGCAGCCTTGAATATAGTTGGAATCAGCTCCATGAACTGTGATTAGGCACTAGAGTAGTATGTTGGTGGTCACATGGATCGATTTTAATTGGTGGTCGTTTGGGTCCATTTGTGGCTAGAGATGCTTATGAGACACCCACAAGAAGTGGAGATGTGTCTTGGATGGATTTTGTGCGAGATTGCAGGCAACGTTGGTTGTTGTTTGAATCGGCCAGGTAACATGAGTGAAAGGTGTTTGATCTGTAGTAAGCGGTGGGTGACTTTGACATAGATGAACATTGGTAATGAAGTTGATTCTTTGGCACGGGATGGATATAAGATGCATTATACGATCTTGGGAGGATTCCTACAGGAGTTTGTACATCCCTTAAATGTTGAGATTTAGAAGTGTCAAGTCAAAGAAGCTGTTTGTCGTGGCGAAGGCAGGTAAGAGATAAAGTGTTATTGGAATTGAATTTGGTTGAAATTTGGTTCTGGAGTTGTGTTATAGCCTGGATGGAGAATGAATTGGCGGCAAAATACTTGCGGACTTATGACCTCCACAGAACCTCATGTAGATATATACTTGCTTACTTCTTCGTAGATCTTTATTTAGGATCCCAGGACTAACGCTAAAATGTGTGAACCAATCCATAAGAAACGGCAAAGGCATGATGGACAGAGTCGTTGATTTTAATCATACAAAGAATGGTGGTTCCAACGAAGTCCTACAATATGGTGGCTTTATTTGTATAACAACATTTAATCAAAACCCATCCAAATTTATCAAGTGTTGTTGTTTTGAAATCAAATAAAATATAAGCTTTGATTGGTTTTCTAATTTCTACTCCCAGTGGTGGTGAAGCAGGCTACCCTACCAGATGTATTAGTAATCGAAGAAGCGAATGATTAGGAATATTGCAGGTGTGTGTTAGTAATCTAAGGTAGAATTATGATAAAGTTTTCTGAATATCTTTTTTACAATTTTTTTCCCTTTATAAATTTGAATTTGTGCAATTACCTAGTGGTGTCGATTTGCCAAGTTTTTCGGGCCCTCCCACGTCACAACTGTTATACTAGTATAATTAAGTTAATTATAATTTTATTGAGAAAAACATTTATCATCTTATTAGCAAAATCAAACCATAACTATCAATATTGAGTTATTTTTCAACATCATATTCTAATTAGAGACATAAATTTCATCCATAAATATCAAACCATAATCTTTGATTGAAACCCAGAAACCCTAATTTTATAACGATCGAAGACAAAAATCAGAAAAATTAAAATAGAAATTAACATTGTAGAAAATTAAATCTATTAATTTCAGAGATTAACAATTTAAAGAGAACATTAACAATTATTGAGATTAACAATTTCAAAGAAGTTAATAGAGATAAAAATTTGACGTAATTTAGGGTATAACAATCCATTACACGCTCTCGAGCTTTGACGTTATGTTTTCTTTGTTGCGGAGATGATTGACGTATTTCTATCAGGAAAGAAAAGAAGAAAAAAGGAAGAGAGAAAGGCGGAGTTAGATGAAAGAAGAAAATGAGATGCGTTCGATAAAAATGAAATGAGCTCGGTGTTAAAAGAAGATGCAAGAAGTGCGCGTGTGAAGCGAGTGTGTGGAGTTCCATGGGTGCACATTGCGGGAAAAATGTGTTCACATTATATAATTATTATGCCTACACTATTGTGTTCTCATACTAGAAAACGGTGGGTACACATTCAATAAAACAATAAATTATTATAAATGGTTAAAAACGGCTTTACTATTGTGCTCACAATGTGAAGTATAAGGTACACATTCTAACTATGCCTTATTGTGAACACAATGAAAAACAGTGGGTACACATTCTTATAATTGATTATTTTAATTATTATAAATAATTAAAAATTTCTGAGAACTTTTTGGTTGGCGGCTAGCGACAAAAAGTGAGAGCTCAACTCCTCTTTGAATAGCGATGCCTAAACGATGAAATAAAACTACCTAATCCACTACTAGCGTCGTTGCTAACCAAACAGTTCCTTAGGCGTTTGAAAAACACTAGAGTGTCTTCTCCAAAGCTCTCCAAAGGTAGAGAAGACGAAGAACCCCCAAACCATAGCCATATGTGACACACTTTGTCCAAGTATTTGGCACGTTTTCGTGCGTACACCGAAAATAGCCTTACACGGGAGAAAGAGCGCACACCATCAGGTGAATGGAGATACACCTGCATCCATACAAACGTCTTGCCGTTCTCCCAATTAAGGACAAGAATATGTGAGTTTAGGTCTTTGCCATCGTCGGTGAAGACCAAGGAAGGAACCTCTCTTTAGACGGGGACATTAGACTTGTAACAAATGTCTGCATAACAACGTCGCCGAACCACATCATGTCGAAACTTGTACCCAATATCCTTAGCGCAATGGACGCATGATCCCCAGGCATCCATAGACTTGTTACAACTTGGGCACAAACTATTCTCCACGAACAAAGGAATACCCAAACGATAACAAAGCACGGCTCTCTAAATTGTCGGGCCCCGGTTGTTGGTTAAGTCCACTAATAGGGACCGCGAAGGTAGTCTTGAGCATGTTTGATGCGATTGCACTGCGCAAAGAGTGAATCTCTTTGAGACATAAGCCCAAATCTGGAATATGCTTCTTAAGCTGTCAAAATAAACAAGCGCGGGGAATGCATGGAGGAGAGGCGATATCATAGACAATTGTAAGTAGACGGTAATCCACATACACGAGTAAAGGTCGAAGAGCCAAATGAAAAACGAGGTCCTTTATGCGTTGAGAAAAAGGTTACCAAGGATCGTTTTTGTACCTCGTAGTCGTGCTTGAGAAGCGAAGATAACAATAGGCACGAGTGTCGGCCATGGTTTAAATGCCCAGTCCGCCATCCTTGATAGGTAATGTAGCTAATCTCTTAGCAAAGGATAAAACCCGCACCATCACCGGTAATTAGAAGTCCAGTGCGGTAGAAGCTGCGTATCAAACAAATCGGTGGCAGGTTGTAAAGCGGTTTGGATTAGTAGTTCGCATAGCAAAGTAAAGTCTAGATACGCCGGTGCAATTTGCGAAGTAAAAGCATCTCACTTTGAGGTCCTAAGCTTTTTAATGGCGTCCATTAGTGAACAGTTTTGTGGACCCTGTTCAACAACATGTCGCTGATGAAGCCCATATCCAAACTCATTTGGACACTTTAAAGTTTAACACCTTTAGAAGGCCTACCAATATCCGTGGAAAACACCATCCATTGTACTCCTAGGATCAGAAAGGCCAAAAAACGGTCTTCTTAATGTTGAGATAATAAACCTCTGCTTGGCCCTTACGTTTCCAATTATCCGCAAAGCCTTAGACACCTTCAAGGTGTCTCCAACAAATATACCATCATCTGGTACCAAGCATGCAAGTCAAGTTTGCATTGAGCGGCAATAGACTTCACTAAGGGGTGAAGTGTCAATAACAAAGGAATAAGGAGGGTCACCTTGTTGTACCCCAGAAAAGACAAAATATAATGAGAGTAATAAAGAAGCTTGGTAGGCCTGTGATAAGCAAAACTAGCAGAAATACAGGCAATGAAGGCGTACTTCCTTGATGAGTTGAGACCTACTCACCATGTTAAAAGCATTAGGAAAAGTCGATAAGCAACATTGACATGTTCCCTGAGTTTCCTTTCATTTCCGAAAGGCGATTTACAGCGTGTAAAATACCTTCCCCTCCTATGGGGAGCTACCAACTCCGGGTGTAATCTCAAAGATAAGAAGTCATGTCATACCAACAACCAAAAGCAGCCACCTTAGAGACTAATCTCCTCTCCATACCGTACCAGCTACCAATGGGCCTAAGACCTCCCCCGGGTTTAAGCAAAGGAGTCAAAGGGCGCTAACAATGTATTCACCCAAGGCATGGGGCATTTACCAGCCAACCAAAGGTTGACTACCCCGCCCGATAGAAACCCGACAAATCATCGGCCTCTACTGCTGCTGCTTTACTCACTAAGAGCATCAACTAAGTGTTGAGCCCTTAAACCATCTCGACCATAGAACGTACCCTTAGGAAAGCTTTTGATCGCGCCCAAAATAGCCTGATGATTCACCGAAATGGGAACCGCATCAATATCGCATGTGGGGATCTCGGAGGATGTAAGAAGGTGTTTCTCCAACAAATCCAGTCGTTTCTCATCATAGGGTGCGACACAGAGGATGATGACAAAACTCCAACCAGACAAAATGTCCTACTGATTGATCTTCCATGACAAGCACCAATAACAGACCCATGCGTTTGTCCTCTTGCCTTGTTATCATCTGGTTTCTTGAGCCAAATCTAAGTGGTTGTTGCAACAACTTCTTAACGATAAAAGTACAACCGTTCGGCTCCTTCCATTCGCTAAGGTGTGCCGGATAGGCATTTGTAACTTGCAGTAGCTTTCGATTGCGACTTGCGCTTCGGTAGAACACTTAGGTTGGTATAATGATAGAGTGCATATGGGAAGAAGCGTGATCGTGTCAAATGGTGTCATTTGCTCGGATTTTACTGAGGATACGGTCTAGACAAGTCTTCAACACCTGGAGAAACGAGTAGGCACTTGTGAGTCTTTGTGTGATAGAAGCCAGCCCATTTCGCATCACGGTATTAAACAAAATCTGTAGACAACATCTCTACAGCCTCGTCGGACTCACCCTCGCCCAACAACATACGCTCGCAACTCCATCACACCCTCTTGCACGAAGCAACTCAACTCCTCCTTGATATCTACCATGTATCAAGACCATCATCATCACGAGGGCAATGGAATGAAGTCGTGAATAAGAACCATCACGTCCCTTACATGATTTACGACCCGGGCATGGAAGTAACAACATACTCTACAAAACCACATCGCAAAATGAGATAAGGTCTTCTCCATATCACCATAGACTTTGGAATCACTTGTGATCGGCTCGAGAACAACATCCTTCTTGGTTCAGCAGAATGCTTGTGTTGAATGTGTTTCACTATCGACCCTTTCACATATCCTCGTCCATGAACTTCGTCGGGGGCGACCATGGAGACACAGGAAAAGGGCAATGAATGGCGTTCGAACGAGTCTTTGGTGGGAGTCGATGAGCTGGATGAAGACAGGTGGAGATGAACTCGGGGGGAGACTCGCGAGGAAGAAGATCGTGTAGTCCTTGCCATGAGCGAAAACAAAGAAAAAAAAAGCAAAAATATAATGAACCAAAAGCGACCAAAAAACAAAACTAAAAGGAAGCTAAGCGGGAAGGAAAAGCAAAATAGTGGAAAACTAAAAACCAAATCCCAGGAGAAAACGGAGAGCAAAATAAACGATCGAAAAATCCATGAGAAAATCATAGTGAAAACGTGATTGGAAAACAATGTGAACACAATGGGATACGGTGGAGTACACATTCCAAATTACCTTATGTGAACACAATGGAAAACAATGGGTACACATTCCTATTATTCATTAAAATGAAAAATGATCTTCTTGTGAACACAATGGGATACACATTGAGTACACATTCCAAATTATACCTTATTGTGACACAATGGAAAACAATGGGTACACATTCTTATTATTCATTAAAAATGAAAAATGGCCTTATTGTGAACACAATGGGATCGGTGGGTACACATTCCAAATTATACCCTATTGTGGATACAATGTGAAGCATTAGGTACATTCCAAATATACCCTATTGTGAATACAATGTGAAAACGGTGGGTACACATTCTTGTTATTCATTAAAATAAAAATATGACTATCCCTTATTGTAAACACAATGGAAATAATGGGTACACATTCAAATTAATCTTTATTGTGAACACACTGTAAACCCATTGGGTACACATTCTTCTAAATAAAAAAAGACTTTTTTTTATCATCTTTACAATATTTAACAATGGGAACACATTCCATCAATTAAAATATTAATTAAGATCATACTATTTCTAAAAAGATTTCCACGTAATGATAAAAAAATATAATGTGGAGGACTTAGTAGTCATAACAATTTTAATTCAAGGGTAAAATAGGCAAAACAAATTCCATAAAACATTTTTAGGAATTTAGAAAAAAGTGAACATTTTTGGTAATTAGATTTTATAACACACCACTTTTGGGCAATGACCCAATAGAATAACCTCATTGTATTTATTTACTTCAGTAATTTTGATTATTGGACATGTTCTTTTTGTTAAAGACACGTAAACAATGTTTTACGTTCTTTTAGAAAGAGTGCCCTGAGCCATTCCACACTTTATTTTGTATTTTAAGTTTTGTTTCAATTTATTTTATTTTATTTATTCATTTTAGAATAAGGCATTTCATTGAAAAAACTAGCATTCCAAGGGGGCACAATTACATCCGAAATAGAGCCATCTACATATAGAGTTGTGAGGTTCTCCTTATATTAGATTTATCTATTGCAAGTTGTTTGAAAGTACAAGCCGGTGGGAGATTATCCTAATTCGTAACAAAAGATAATGTTTTAGCATGTTTAGCAAGCACATCTGCTGCTTCATTTCTTACTCTAGGCACAAAATGAAAACCCGAAAAATTATGGCAATCTCTAACTATTTTAGAAGCTCCATTTAAGAGAGAGCTCTACTTCTCCAAGAGACCTCATAATTCTTTCCTTTTAAGTAGTTGAACAAGTTTTGTTTCGATTCAAACGCTGAAACAATCGTTGATTATTGGGTTTTGGGCCTCTCTCAAACTTGTACAAACTTATAACAAAATATAGTTCCAATTACCGTAAGTGGTAGTTTTATGTCAAGAGCTTAAGGTTTATCAACAATTAATTAGTTGGATAGATTTATTCATCTCCAAGGAGGAGGTATTTATTAATATTATAGTTACAGAAGCAAGAAAAGCTAGAGAAAGAAAACACGTCTTCTTAGGATGGGCTAGCTCTATGAAAGCAGTGCCTAAGCCTAAGCCCAAGCCCAACGTTTTTATGTCAGTGCTGTCACTGCTTTCTGGTAGCTTTCAAAGGTTGAATACAAAGTGCGCATATGTTACTCAAATAGATGTAACTCTATGTCTGTACTATGTATGGGTGAAATACTGTATTTCTTAAAAACTTCTCGCGATAATGTAAATGTGCAATGAAATATAAAGAAAACCAAGGAAATATATCTGTTAGGCGATTAAGAAGCACCGGTTACTTTCTAGTTAGAATTATTTTGTTCAAATGTTGGTTGTGTGTTAGTGGTGGGAAAATTCCAAGAATTTATATGGACTTAAATCATATGTTAGGGGTAAGCTTTCTCTGTAGTCAACGCCGGTCAACATTAAATCGGAGATCCTAACCCAAAGTAATAGGCCCAGCCAAAGTAGAATACCCGGCTCGATATAAGTAGCTAGTCTCTAGCTAGCTACTTATATCGAAAATGCTATATAGTAGATCTTACGTTGCTGGTTACCTGGCGGAGAGATTGTTTTTCCTTTTATCCACGTCACAGGAAACAAAAAAACAAGAAAACAAATATTCTGGAGATCAATTGAAGAATCAATATTCGGGGGGGGTTTTCAGT
The DNA here is from genome assembly GCA_023531295.1 of Papaver armeniacum. Lineage (NCBI taxonomy): Eukaryota > Viridiplantae > Streptophyta > Magnoliopsida > Ranunculales > Papaveraceae > Papaver > Papaver armeniacum. The sequence goes on along the minus strand of JAJJWW010014618.1, from coordinate 151,556 downwards.
GCCAGTCAAAAGGGAATATAAGAGAAAAACCAGAAAAAACTAGGAGTTGAGAACCAGAACATAAGTAATAATACCTTCGGCAGAAAAAGAGGGGAATACTCAATGGAGAAGAAGATTATGAACAACCCAATTCCATGATCAGAAACTACAAGAAATCATGGGAGAAGGACTGATTTTGAGAGATGGTTTGTAATTGAGTGGGGGTGGTTGTTTAGAAGATGATATATCTAATTTTATTTTAAGAATTTCTGTGTGTGAATAAAGGAATTTAAGTTTCAATGGTAACAAAATAACAAGTACAACAACACTCCGTAATAAAACTATGGTTTTCCTATGGATGATGGATCGTAACAGATTTAGATTTTTTTTGATCAATACAACAAAAAATTTTATAGAAGAAAGAAAGAATATACAGAAATAGCCAAGGGCATTACAAAGGGAATCAACAGACAACACCCTGGCAAAAAGAGAACAACCCCACCATAATGCACAAAGGTGAGCACAAACAACAACAAAAGCAACAAGAAGATAAGTTAGTGCAACCTATTCACTATAAGTGCCCAATTGTAATGAAGATCTTGGTAGGTGATCCCTCTGAAAGACACATTGGTAGAATTCCAGTAAAGCAGCAGTGACTTGATCTTCCTTATAAGATTATCTTGCGAGTATTCCTTGTCTTCAAAGATGCAAGAGTTTCTTTGTTTCCACACACTCCAAACAAAAGCAAAAGGTAAAAGCTCCCACAACAACAAATCATTCTCACTAAGTCCTTGCATCCAATGGCATATGAAAATGTCAGTAATATTTATCTAGACGAATGTATGTACCTAATTCCGCTTCAGTTAAACTTTGTTCCTCTTTGGGTCATGCTGTCAAAGTGTGGTTTTGTAGAAATCAATGATCAAAGTGTGGAACCGTTACAACTGTACTTTAAAAAATGACCACACCAGAGTTAATCTTGATAAAGTGGAACACATGAACATGCATCAGTTAGGAGATTGTATTCTTGATTTCTTTGATGCGATACAAAGAAGAAGTGACAATAGAAACCACTTTTATAATTTCAGCTTTTTATGTAGATGAAGAAGCGAATTATAAAGAAGAAATGTTTGATTTTATCTCGACGAAGATTAATCAGTTTCTGAAATTATTTTACCTGTTGGATAAACACAGGAGAGATTTTTTTATGTTCCCCAGTTTTATTTTGGTTACGTGGATAAGATAAGTGGGAATGTTATTTATGCCCCTACTATCCATGGGTCATGCACAAATACCCTTTTGAATCTTTACAAACATACATGATGGCATAATTGAAATTTTCTTTAAAAACCTAATAACCATAATCCCTCTTTAGCCTTCCTCCTTAGTTCTTCTTCATTTTCTAATAACAGAAGAAGAAAAAAAAAAAAATCATCTCCACCTCCATCATCTCTGTCCTTCCTACCATTACCAAGATCTATCACAGCCACCACAACTAGCACCACCACCTCCGTTAGCTCTGGGCCATTAGTATCGATGATTTTCATGATTTGTGTTCCGAATTCAAAATAGTTTCGAGATCGATTTGAGAAGATCTGTCATGATTTGTGTTCCATTTCAATTGATTTCTACGAGATTCATAAATTGATTTGTTTCTTTAGGTTTCCGTTTGAGTTCTTATCTTACTTTTTTATGTTTTCGATAACTAATTCATGAACCCGTTGAGAGATCGATTTGAGTTTGTGAATTTAATTCCACTTAGATTCGAGAGATTCATGAACTGATTGAGAGATCGAAAATACCAAATCGATTTGAGACATCGATTTGGTATGTATGATTTTCAATTAATTTTAAAGAAAATTAATTGAATCATCAACTGGATTTTATTTTTTCTTGAGTTTTAAAAATTTGATTTGTGTTGATTCAATTAATTTTAAAGAAATTTTTCGATTTAATTGAGATCGAGATTGTTGATTCATAAATTGATAAGAAGAAATCAATGTTCGTGATGTTTAGGTTGGTCTCATGATTTTTAGAAAATGGGTGTTCTTGTTGAAGTTGTATTGGTGATGATAGCTGTAGTGCTAGGCGGCGGTGAAGAGGATATATATCAAATCTCTATTGGTTAAATTCACTCAATGGGTATTTTTGAAATAATTTCATATTATTAATATTAATTTGTGATGCAAATGGTTGCTTTACAATCTGGAAGTGTGTTCTATCTGTGATTTGTACATCATATGGTATATTAATTTCATGTTCTAGATATTTGATTTTTAATGTATATTCTTGATGTCATGGTGGTGGCTGACGTGTTGTTGGTGGTGGATGTTTAAACACTTAGGTAGTGGATGTTTGTTATTGACTATACGTCACACCAAAGAAGGTACAAAAAGAGTCAATCGATGGCGAGATTGTGGACTAAATGGTGATTAATGACCGAGATTTGGAATGAATGGTGACCAAATTAGTGTTTCTATCAAAGAAGGTAAAAATGGGTCTAGTGGTTTGATTGCAATTGGAAATGTTTGTTATGGTTTGAATACACATCTATTACGTTGTTGTTTGGAACATGATCCGGATAATAAAAGGTGATAAACCTGATAATAACGGTGGTCTTGGGCGGTTGTTACGTTGGTTGTTTTGCATCAACCTAATAAGTCATGTTTTTGTAGTCTAAATTGCATTAATCTAACTTCTAATCTCATCATTATATGCATATTATTGTGGTCTTGAAAACCTAAATATATGATGAAGTTGCATAGTGTTTGCGGGGTTAGTGTTTGGAATGAAGTGGAGGTGGTTTGTTGTATTGTAAGGAAGGTTTATTATGGTTGAACTTAAAGTTGGATGCCTAAAACTATTGGAGACAACTAATGACTGAGATTGCCCCACTATTGGAGACAACTCTTAGCAGTTGCTTCCTTTTTTCGAGACAACTTAAGAAAGTTGCTTTTTCATTTTGGAGGTAACTTCAGCTAGTTGATTTCATATTGGAGGCAACTTGAGCTAGTTAATTCCAGTTCTGAGGCAACTTGTTTATGTTTTTGGGTCCATTCATTCATTGGAAATTATCTTATACCTATATCTTAGAGTAGTTGTGACGAATTTGTGGTGCAATGGTAACAGGGGTTGTGTTGAGTTTACATTGATGATGGTTGTGTCTTCGTCTTTCATGCTTTAAAGTCAAGAGAGTAGATGAATGCTTAGGAGGTTGAGAAGGAACTCAATATGAATACGGGCATTGAAACGAATAAGTTATTCTTGCTTGTATGTTCTTGATGGTGTTTGAGTAGGGGCATGGAAGTGACTGCACCCTATTGGCTCATGTTGCAAGTGTGCATGAAGCGGTTGTGGTCATGAAGCTTTGCGAGTAGAGTTGAGTACGTATGGATGGTGTGTGTTGTATGGTGGTTGTTTGAATTGTTTGGTTGAGCACTGATGGTGTGGAGAACCTGTGGTGCAATGGTAGCACAACCGACTATATGTCGGATGATGTGTGTTCGATCTTGGCCACTAGGTTCACTTATTTGTGTATAATTTTATTTTTTTTGGAGACAACACATTTGCGTTATAATATATGGACAACTTAGGCTAGTTGATTTCACTTATCAAGACAACTTTATGCTAGTTGCCTTTGACAGTTGAAACAACTGACCTGGTGCCTCGATATGGACACAACCGGCAAGTTGACCACACATGGTGGTGGTGGTTGGCGGCGATGGTGGTTGGCGCGGTGATGGTTGTGGCGGTGGGGTGTGGGATGTCTACGGGGTGGTGGTAGTGGATGGTGGTGTTAGTTAGCTGGTGGTGGTGGTTGGCTGGTGGTGGTTGGCGGTGGGTGGTGACAGTGGTGGGTTGGCTGTGGTGGTGGTCAGTGGTGGTGGTCGGTGGTGGTGGTGGTCGGTGGTGGTGGTCGTGGTGGTGGTGGTTGGTGGTGGTGGTGGTGGTCGTCGGTGGACAGTGGTGGTGGTGGTCGGCGGTGGACAGTGGTGGTGGTGGTTGGCGGTGGACAGTGGTGTGGGAATTAAAGATAATTTTTATTTTTTTTATATTTTTATTTTTTTTGAATAGTGTATGGTGGTGGTTTATTATATACATTTATATAAAAGAGGGTATTTTAGTAATGTAGTAGGCTTAGGGGTATTTGTAAAGTTGATAAGGGTATATTTCAAGGGGCCTCATAATAGGGGTATTTAGATAATGTTCCCATAAGATAATGACAGTGTGTCCGCCACATTATCCTGCCACGTCAGATCAGCTGTCAAAGCGCTGGCTATGTAGCACGATTGCTACTTATATACACGTAGCTAGGGTTCAGACTTCTACAGTCAATTTATGGGTTTTACCTTCCTGCGATCTTTTGTATTCTAGTTATGCAGCAACAACCAGCTTCTTTGATAATCTAAAGTTTGGAATTAAGTTGATGACTAATGGAAATATGGCGACCATGTCGAAGACGAGCTCAACTCTGCCCCTAAACTCACTCATGCCAGAAGATATAATGTTTGAGATATTGGTAAGTCTGCATGTAAAATCTTTGTTACGATTCAAGTCTGTTTGTAAATCGTGGTATGCATTAATATTCTTACATCCCCAAGTTAGGCACCTTCGTCTTTGAGTTTGATGAAAGACTTGAATATTCTTACATTTCTTATGATTTCTGGCGAACACAGCTCTAACCATGCTAGGGGGATCTAGGATTTGTACCTTGTTTAGCAAATTCTTATGTATCCATGGCAGGTTCTTGTCATGAAATACTTTGTTTCTATGATTTCAATATCACCCAGGGCATTGTTCTTTTGAACCCTGCTACAAGAAAAGTAGCTAGACTTCTCCCAAGACATTGGAGACAAACTCTGTTTTTCGGACTTGTTTTGTGGCCTTTTGGTTTTGATCCTGAAACCTGTGATTACAAGGTGCTATGTGTTAGTTTCCTTTTTTATACGTGGATAGAATTCAGTTTTCAATAGAATAAATGTTGTATGCTTGAAGGCAGCAAGCAAGGCAGATATTAATGGTGATTACTTCTGCATATGTACGCAATTGTACGTCCCAAAAAGGTGTTCAATGATCACAATGCAAAAGAGGTGAACTATACTTCATAAAATTAGCACCGCCAAGTTGAACCTGACGGTGCCAATGGCGATTTCCAGGAATAGAGTGTTGGTTTTTGTTTCCTTCCTAGATAATACGAAATTATACAATTTTGTTACTGGTGAAATTGAGGATTGGGATACTGGTCGAAGCATAAAGTTGAAAAAAACTATAATGTGTACAAGGAAAGCCTTGTTTCAGTTGATGCATAAATGATGATAAAGCCTGTTCCTGAATCACAATTAAGCCTATAAGATGAATAGTTTTGCACATTTATTTCCCTCTGCTTTTAAGTTTTAAAGTTCAAATTTTACAGGTTTTGAAGATGTGTGATAGAGTTAAGAAATTCCTCACAAGGAAACGAATTTCATGTAAGTTTCCATTGCTTGGTGGCTGAGACCATTGAGAGGATTATCTGGCGCCTAACGATTCTATGAGTTATTTGATTCCAAAGATTCTATGTATGAAGAGGTGCCAGATTTTGTAACACGCATATGTACGTATTTTTCGATGACTTGCCCGATCAACATACCAAAACTATCAATCGAGGACTCAAAATCGAATTCAAAATTTCCCAGCTAATATTCTCTGAGACAACTGTCGTTCTGCTTTCTTTCATTTCTTTTATTGCAAAGTTTAAATAGGCAAATGCAGGCACATGTTTCTATACAGTATGTCTATATAGATAATGATCTGGCATGCCCGATTTCGGCCAATGGAGGAAGTCAAAGATTCAGTATTTTTGGTGAAACCACGTCTGCCGAAATTCAGCATGCTCGAGTGGTGATCAGTGATTCAGCCTCCGAGATACCATGGTTTTTCTAATCAGGTGAATCTTTTTTACTATGCAAGCACACCGAAGAAGTTTCGAGTGACGCTCAGGTGCCCAGATAAAGGCTATCCTGTATTCTGCAATGGACGTGTTCTAAGGTTTTTCGGAAGTCAGAGACACGCAATGGTGTGTGAAATAACGGGAGATTCAATGCACGTCATGAGATCAGAGTTTTCCTGATATGCCCACATCATTACCCACTAAGTCCTAAGAATTGCTCACTCCTGGTCTCCAAATCTAAGCCGGATTCTCTGCCTTTCGAAACATCAAGCAGTTTAACAACAACTTTTTATATCTTTTTTTGGACTCACAAAGGGAACTTCTAGCCATAAACCACTCAAAGCTACCAAAAGAAACTTACTATCTTGCTCACCTTGCCATTTACCATCTGCAGATCCGGCAATGCATCAACACTTATTCACCGCTCCATCGTCGTAGCACTCTCTCAGCTAACAGATTCAATGCTATATTTCCAACCTCGGACTGTTACCTCGCGGTCGCCCTAATTTCATACAGGAGCTTTACCATCGATCAATACCGATGCAGCTAAGCTGGTAATGTTAATGTGACATGAGAGTGGACCCCCTGTGTCAAAGTCAAAAGGTCTACAAACCTTGTGGCATCCACGGCGTCATTATCTCGGGACCGAGAACTGTAACACTATGTGCCTGGCTTGTTACGTGCGTTCAAGATTTAAAGTTCACACATGTTCTTTCAAAATTTTGGCATTTATGATTTTTCGGACACAGGAAGCTGTCTTTTTATTCATTGGCTTTTTTTTTTTTGTTTTCGAGTACAAGAAAATTATATTAAGAAAGAGGGCATAATTACACAAGAAGCCGCGCATGAGAGGCACCAAAGCGAGGGAAAAAGAAAGAACCCAGAAGCAGAGAGGCATGACCAAGGAGGATCAAGAAATGAAGACACTCGAGTTGGATCTTCTGAGCATCATTGAGGGCGATAGCGACCGCAAGGAAGGAATATTAGCCAGTGGAAAGCACTAATTTTGGGCTCATAGTAGCCTCTCTGAATCTCTTTAAAATTTGAAGATTCTCGCATTCCTTTCCAAGCCACACATTCCAACAAATGCTCTATGCAGAGGAAGAAATTTCCAAATCTCCTTACCACTAGTGGAGATACAGAGAACCGACTCCAAATCTTGAAAAGGTCTAAGAGGGGAACAATAGAAGGAGATTTGAGAATCAGCTCGAGAAAAAAAATAAGCCTACACCCGATTTGTATAGACACAATCCCAAAACAAATGTTTGCCGTGACTACATTAGCTTGTTCATTTGGTCTGAAGAGATTGATTAGTGTGACTACCCATTATTTCAAAATCCATAATGTCTTGTCCTAGTATTTTACTGACGATTAGTTCTTACCTCCCTACTTTTTTAATAGTGGATTCCTAAATAAATGTTATAAAAAAAATATTTAATTTAAAACAACGTTATTTGCCTTTAGTTTTTAGGACCACTTTTCTCTCTTAATTTCTTTGATGACAAGTGCTGTTGATCATTTCACTTACTTTTAATGACAAGTGTCATGGGGACATTTGATTCAATTCTTTTATCACAAGTGTTGGACCATTTCAATGATTAGTTTTCTTAATTTTTTTAATATTCTCAAACCAAACCACCATTAAAAGTAAATCTTAGGAGTACTTTACTAGAAAAGTAAAAAAAGAAATCCAAAGACAACTTCAGCAAAAGAAGTAAAACTACTCTAGAAGTCAAAAGCACAAAAGTTGTTATTGTACATTTTTTTTTGGCTTACAGCCTATTTAGATACCAGAAGTAGAAGTTAGAAGCAAAAAAAATCTACTTCACAACATATTTGCTTGTAAAAATCATTTATGTACCCAAATTAAATTTTAACTTTTACTATTACAGTCAAAATGCAACTTCGGAGACATCCAAACAGATTTCCAACATTTAAGTTGTCTAGAAGTTACTTTCTCATTTGTCCCCAAGCACCTCTGCAGTGTTGTGACCACACTACGGCTTTATCATTGTACTAAGAAATAAAAGGTGTTCCACTGCGATAAGAGTTTTAATTAGATTTGATATATATATATATATATCCTTTGGAAATTTGTTGAAGTAATGTGGTAGGGAAAACTGAGATATGGTTTCAAGGTCAAGTTGTAACTAAAAAACCACAAGAAATGAAGCAAATTGGGGTTTTTCCTGTGGCACGTTACTGAAGCTAGAAGTCTTTCCTGTCCACAACGTGTCTTATGTTGTTTGTGATGATGGTGATCGAGTTCTGTTGATGTAGCTGGTTTGGAGATCAGGGTTAGACTATAACACCATAACATGCTCACAAGTTGGCACAAAGGCACACAACATCCTGGTATCATTTGGTGCGCAGATTCACCTACCAATACTATCATAAGCATGCTTGATCAGCTTAATAACTTCTCGTACAAGAAATATCTTGAATATGCCCCAATTCTTTAAGAAAGAGTATCTAAGAATTCAAGTTCTAATTGTGCACTCTAGAAAGCATGTCATATGAAAATTCTGATGGAAAAAAAATCGTTTGATCACATTATGCAAGTGTGATGATCGCAAAAAAAAAAAAAAAAAAAACCAAGTAGCTCGTGCAAATATATCCTCTACAATCCAAATGTGTCCAACCAACGTGAATTAAATCAGCCCATTTAATCTTACTCAATTGTCAGTCTTACAGGACAGACAGTGCAACTCTCTTCATGAAGGAAACGTTCAGGCGTTCAGCCTATATTGCCTTGTATAACTGTCGGCTCAATGAAGCTGACAGTGATTGCTTCAAACACTAATAACCAGTGGCGGAGCCAAAGTTCTATGGGTGGGGATAAATGGGAATCCCAAAACAAGCACCGGTATACATACTTGGCGTACGAAGCATACTTCTTTTTGACGTTTTTTTGCTATGATAGATGGCACCATGGCACCTAAATCTGTAAATGCTCTAATTTTATGATACTTCTATTTAGATTCCATAATCATTCGACGATTATAAGAAATTTTATATCGTTCAAACCTGTTACTAGCAGTTATTTTTAAACGAATTTATACAAAAATAATAAAATTTGTGAGTATTTATACCTTTCATTGCAATTTTAGAACATTTAAGTGGGGACAAATACAATATAATCTTAGAACAGAATGGCTAAATAGGCAGTTTGAGATTCTAGGGAGGATAATTGTCCTCCCTAGTCCTCAAGTAGCTCTGCCACTGCTAATCGTAAACAAATGGGGATACGGGGTACAAAACAGCTGGTATCCTTTGGCGCGGAGCCACTAGAGGCGGGACAAAAGGCATCAGCTAGATGCGGGAAAGGAGGTAGCAGTCCTTGGGACCATAGGTTAGCAGGGGGTATTTTTGGTGTGAAGCGTGGATGGGCACCGCATCGTTTTATTTTTCTTTTCTCTTAGTTCCGCATCTGGCCGACTTATTTTCCTTTGACTGTGTCCCGCGTTTGGCATTTTCGCCTTTGGTGTGCATGGACATGTACCAAACTGAGCATGCTTTCTACCATTTTGGAAAATTGAAGTCTTTTAAGCTAAGTGCAGTAGCAAGTACAGCAACATACATCATGGATAGAGAGAGAGCTTTCAAAACTTCCAGGATTTGTTTTTAGTGAAAGTTTAGATGAGAATTAGGGAAACTTTAACTACATAATCTGGATTTTTATGTAAAGATGAATTACTTGTAGAGGTAGGATCCTCTCACACTCTTATTTTCACACTATCTCACATGTTGGGAGACATTTTCTTAATCAAACACTACAAGAAAATCTACCTATTGTTACACTATATATTGTCACACCTTGAATATATATTTTGCAAAACAAAAATAATTGTCTTAATAGTTCTCAAGTCATTTTAAGTTTATAATTTACTAATACAAAATGAATCTTTTATCATACAATTGTAGCAACAATATGGAAAGAGTGTGGGAAAAGAGTATGATCTCTTGCTGCGGTAATAGATAGCAGGTGCGGAAATAGATTTTTTGCTACATAGGTTATTGCGACACTATTAGTGGTTTATGCCATAACCATTGGATGCTACAAAATAGGTTAAGTTTCTTGTAGTGAAAATCAAACTGTAACGTATTTTGGGGATATGCTTGTCTTACAAAGTTCTACATACCCACAAAAAAGATCATTTGTCTGAAATACCAAACCTCACCATCAATTTTCAAAGTAGTAGCCGGAAGCTTATTAAAGTTGCCCAATGAAACCCTAAGTTGAGTGGAAGGGAGTTGCGGAAGAAGAGAAAGAGATTTAAGGTTTTAATGCCGAAAATTGGGGATCTGCTTGTCAAGACTCATTCATATTAAGCGGAAAAAAAAATCGTGGTAGAAAAATAATTCCCCTTTTGATAAAAATTTATCATTATTTTAGGTAATATACATTTTGAAACATGGTGATCAAATAGTTTTTTGTTCACACTGGTACACTTTACCTCGATTTTACTTTATTCGCATTTTAGCTCATTGTAATAATTTTAGATAACCGCACGCCTTTAAATTACTCATAATAGTTTTATTACATAGTCGCTTAGTGGATTTAAAGGAAAATCAATTTCCCCAAGATTTACTACTTGAGCTACGAGAAATTTTTCATTATTCATGCTTGTAAATTAATGATTAAACGTAATTGCACGTTTTTTCTTAAGATAAAAAGGATTAACACAGTATATATAATCACATCATACAAGTGATTTTCGTAATCATTCAATTATTGAGTAATTAGTCTTAACAATGTATTTTTTTATTTTTTGTGTAGATGGTTTAACATGATGATGTGAACATATATTACTTTAATATAAATAGTTTGTGGTTAGAGTTAATGCTTATTATAAATATCCTCCAAATTAAATATAAAAGAAACAATCTTATAACGTAGTTATAAAATACAACATATTCTCAAATACAAGCTATGTTTGTAGAGGATTACACAATTGACTGTAACACCTGTTATAAAATATCTAATATGTTTTTCGAATTACAAGCGGAAATGAGAGATTTAAAAGTTCGTGAAGGTAGCTAGTTCAACAAATAATCATTTAAACATAGCATGATTTCAGACACCATTAAAAAAAAAAAAAAAAACACCCACCACCATGAGGACTGAATGATGCATTACTTTATATACTAAATCTCTCCCAAACCGTATAACTCTTGTACGAGCTGAGATTTTAATTGAAATGTATCTGTTATATGTTCCTCGAGAGATAAATAGAAAGGGAGAACTCTGAATTCAGTCAAAACATTCCTCAATCTATTCAGAAGGTACCAAAATCAAAGAGAGTTTAGTTGAACTCAATATAAAGAGCGAAATCATGACCACACACTTTCACAAAGTATTCTCGACAGGAAATTTTCTTCTCTTAACAGAAAGTTTAACAGCACCAAAATATTTTTGATCTAACTTTCTATTAACACTACCAAGATCGCAAATTCTAATGGTTGTTAATCTTATCACAGGAGAAAAAAGGAAAATGTGAGTTAATATGATGACAATCAGCAAGCAAATGATTTGTTAAACATTAACCACTTTTGCTTATCTTTTTGAAATTCAGAGAGAAAAAACTAGGTGGAAAATCAACGGTTTTGAAACTTTAAGTTTTTTGTTTCAAACACATGTAACTTGAATCTCAACACATATTGATGCGTTTGTTATCAGTCAAATGATTAATTAGAGAGCATTAATTTTCTTTGACATTTCGTATAACACTTGTTCTACTACTTGTGATATCATGATGTAATAAATGCCCAAAAAAATAAAGATTTAAATATCTAGTATAATTAGAGTAGTTGTCGTAGAAGAGCTGGACGAACTTGTGAAAGCTGCGAAGTGAAAATGATGGCGTAAAAATTATTATAATGCTTGTCTCTACCCACTATACAATCTTGTTCATATTATATTCTCAGACCAACATTAGATTACTTATAGTGTCTATGAGTCGTGATATATTTTTTTGATAAACTTATATCGGACTTATAGCCACTGAATGTAGTTCTAAGTTGCCGTGTTAATTGTGTCACATGGAAAATTTGCATCATAATAGCGATTTGGTAACTCAACAAATTTTAGTCTACTTAACAATACACACAAAATATGATGTCACTAGTTAATTCTTTATGCTCTTATGTATTTAATCAAGAACTTTATGAACATGTTTTGCTGATTTGTGATACTACTAAGTTTCAATATAAATACATGATTATATAGAAATCGTCCTCAAATTGACATAGATTAAAATGAATTGTTTTAAAGAATAATTAAGATTTATCTGTAATTTATTATCCAAGTCAAATTGAATTATGTGTAAATACCAAGTCAAATTGAATAATTAAGAACTATCAACACTTGCTACCACATGTCAGATTTAAAGTCCATCATCTTGGAATGTTTGGGTACTAATTAGTCTTTTCCAAAATTTGTTATTTTGGACCTATATTTTTGTTCGCTAGTTTATTCTACCATTTACAGTCGGGTGATTAGCAGCCTACTATCGTTCAAAATCCGGTATTATCTTGTCTTATTTGCAACGATTAGTTACTAGTATATTTGAGTAAAAACAAAAGCGGCACAACTTCGACGTAAAGAAGTAAACCCACTGCTAAGAACGCAAAAGTTGTTATTGTACATTTTTTTTTGCTTACAGCTATTTGTAGGTATAGAAGTAGAGTTAGAAGCAAAAAATCTACTTACAAAATATTTGATTAGAAAACAATGATGTCCCCAGATTAAATTTTAATTTTTTTTGCTTCGAAATCAAATCGACTTTGAGAGTGACATCAAACAGATTTCAACATTTAAGTTGTCTAGAAGTTACTTTCTCATTTGGTACCAAGCACCTCTCACTATTGGGAACCTTTCTTCGGCTGTCATGTTGTACTAAGAAATGACAGTGTTCACAGGACTAGAAGCAGATTCTAATTAAGAATGGTTCAAGATTTTATATATATATATCCCTTTGGAAATTTGTTGAAGTAATGTAGTAGGAAAAACTGAGGTATAGTTTGCAGATGGCAAGTTATCATGAAAACACCGTAGAAAACCGTAGTACAATCGTGGTTCTTCCTTGTGCAGTATGCATTAGCCAGTCTATACTTTAAAATGCATGCATGATTTTATCTCTAACTTATGATGTTACATTCCTCGGTGATGTAATTATTTTGATATTCAAATAGGTTTGGAATAGAAAATAATGGTTGATCTTTTTATTTTTACTTAAGCATGTTATTCAACTTATTATCACGGGCTGGAGTAATAATGTTGTGCCAGTATGAAAAAAAAAAAAAGTGAAATTTGATATTTATCCTCATTTATTGATTTACATCCTTACCATAATTTTAAATTTCAAAAAATCTTCATCTAAAAGTACAAATACCTAAACTGCGGTGAAAACACTTCATGATGTTTATGATGCACATTGGTTTTAAATTATTGATAGACTAAGGCTCAAGGAGTGAAGAAACCCATAATATTTTCCTACTATAGATAAAACTATTTATTTATTTTTTGCGAAATGTGAGATTAAAATAAAGAAGTCTGAGCTATTGGAAGAAAATTTGAGATACCTATGCATGAGATGAAAACAAACTATAAAAATAATCAAAAGCATGTATAAGATTCTTCATTGATAACATGAAATGTAAGAAATTTTATGGATAAAAAGATTTCACCATATTATGCTAAAGTAATGCATGAATAGCGATTCTATCTATTGTTTCGTGAAGTAATTTGGAGCAATAAAGAGCATAGTCATATTGATATTTGCTATCTACACAATTCAACCAACCTTATCTGAAGAAAATTCTAGCTTTCAAGTAGCCAAGCACCAAACCACTGCGTCTTCAAATGTGTAGAACTACTACTTGGATTTTAATCATCATGAGATTAGACAAATACTAAACATTAGCCTAAATATGTCTACAAATATGGGATCGAAACAAGTGCTAATTGGAAAATAGAGACTAACATCAGTGTTACAAAGAAACACCTCATATGTCATCGGAAATTTTGTTAACCAAACATGTATTCAGATTAAAAAGTCATCGACCTAACATAAAAACATAAAGGCAGCAAGTTAAGTCAATACTTACATAAACAAAACTTATGCAGAGAATGTCGTTATTAATAAATACGCTTTAAAAATCACTATTAAGATTCAATTGCATGCCCTTCGTTAAAAGCAACATGGAGGATAAATTCGTGAAATTGTCTGAGGTTCACTGGATATCGTAGCAATTGCAGAGTTTGCATTTGAGTGTAGATGCACTCCATCTAAGTGTTGTTCAATTGATTATTTTTGCAGAAAGTTTCGGTTTTAGATTGTAATCGGTGTGATGCGCTCCATCTAAGTGTTGATTCGGATTCAGGAGCGTTTAATTATATTCATTATCATCTGAAATCACAGACCAACTCACGCTCTCACCGGATCTCAGTGACAGCATGATTTATCTATTGGAGGAGAAACCTTATTCAACATGTAGCTTTTAGTATTTATTATATAGCATCCAAAAAAAATTTCTTCTCTTAATTTTCATGTATTTTAACCGAGTTTATATTAGCATTAAGACGATCAACCACATTTTCACTTTATAAAGGTTACTCTTTGGTAGCTACATATAATTAACATAGTCAATTACTACTCATTAATACCCTAGCATTTCAAACCACCAAATCTCACTTCTTTCCACTACCACCATCGCCCATCCCTTGTAGAATATTGGGCGCTTTTATCTTTTTATCCCAGACGTCATGTATATAAAGTCTAGGTTTAATAAACTTAGGTCGTCAATTGGATTTATTCAACTATGTTTTTTTTGTTAATCTTTTAAAAAGACATCTTGATACGAATGGTTACCAAAGATAGTAGTGGTACCAAAAACAACCACGTTGTCTTATATGATTTGGTATCATCCAAAAATATTTGTCACATATTCTCTTTATTGATCGTGTCAAAAACAACCAACTATATTTTTCTAAATAATAATGTTACCTTTCATGTAATTTTTTTTATTATTATTTTTGATTCAAAAAGAAAAAACCAATATCACCACCATTAAAACCATCCAATGCCACTATTTCTTCCACCAAAACTAATGTTATTAAGAGACACTTTAAGTTACAAATTAACCAACAACAAATTGTTCTTTCCAACTATCCATGTGACCTCATCCCAAATGAGTCTTGAACCTCCAATCTAAGACACACTGTAAGTTTGGCCAACTTCAACCGTGTTATTAAGATAATACCTAACCTCGATTCCCGAGGATACCTCTCAGATGAAATCATACTAATCAAAATCCAAATCATATAATTTTTGACAAAAAAAAAAAAGCCAACCATTAAACGTTGGAAAAAAAAAAATCTAACCCATAATTTTTGGCCAAAAAAAACATAACAATTGCAATTGCGGAAAAAAAATTCACACTTATTGAAATTGGATGTTACACATGCTTATCGCTATTTTTCTACTTTCCTTCTACTACTCACCGCTGCACCACTATTATCTATTGAAATAATTTATTGATGGAGATATGTATCATTATTAATTAGGATTTTATGATGTCAAATTAATAAATCATTTATCATGAGAAATTAATGAGACACCAATTAATAAAGCAGGTTATACTAATTAATATTTAAGTTGAACAAACCATGACCAGATTTGTCTTCTATCTACAAACACGGACCACCACTTACATAAATCCTAACCAATCTTTGTTTTGCATCTTAGACTAGCTAAAGTCCTAAATCATATGGTTCTTATGTTGTTGTGACGGATGGTGATCAAGTCTGCAACTAGATGCTGGGCCCAGTTTGAGATCAGGTTACTATAGCACCATAACATGCTCATGTTATGGTACAGTGGCACATAACATCTGGTATCATTTGGTATATATCTACTCACCAATGATTTATCATAAGCATGCTTGATCAGCCAGAACTTCAGACAATAAATATCTTGAATATGCCTCCAGATTCTTTAAGAAAGAGTATCTAAGAATTCAAGTTCAAATTGTCCGCTCTAGAAAGCATGTCATATAAAGAAAATTAAATGAAAAATTCGTTTGATCACATTACGCAAGTGTGATGATCGCCGAATAAAAAAAGAACCTTTGATTTTGGGCATACCAAAAACTTAAAGGCATACAAAATAAGTTTTCCATCCGCAGGTGACCTTATAAGGTGTCTATTGGGTAGTTCAGTGCTTATATACCCTTTGAACCTAAAATTAAAAAATAAACTATCTAAACATCTCTTCTTCTTCTCCCATCCGCACCCTCCTTGTCTCCTAGGAATTTTTTTCATCACCTGAAATTAATTATGATTCGTGAAAAATTCGATCACTGATTAAATTGAACTATATAATGGATCGCATAAAGAAAAAGTAAACGTCAAATTGTTATAAATCCTCTTCCAATCCATGACCAAAAGTTAAGAATAACCAATTGAAGATTATGTGTAAAAACAACTACAACTGAACAGAAATTGCAATGGAAATTCAACTCATTTGAAGCTTCCAAATATTGGAAACGAGGATATGAAGGTATTCCTACAAACCAATCTTTTAATTGTTGTTTTTCATGGATTGAATAGTTAATTGCTAAAAACTTAGGTTGTTTGACGATTCTGATAAGCAGGTTGCTGCTGATAATTGAGTTGAGGTTTTGAAGCCGAACACTTGTTCTTGAAATTTGCATACACGAAAGTGGTCGTATGAACAGTTCAACAAACATAAACATCAGTACAATTTTGAAATTCCCAAAATCGTATTAATCATCCCAGCGAACAATAAGGTGTCTAGCTATCTTGTATAACACCTTCAAAGTAGAACCTCGAGAAATGAAATTTACCGTGGTTGTCGGTTAGCTGACTACTTGAGATAACCCTAGCAGAACCTCTCTCTCTGTAAACACTTAAAATATTGATTTTAGGATCTAGGTTTAGCTAGCTCGTGTTGTTGAGTTATCGGCCGAATTCATTCTCTTTGCACACTCAAGTTTTTCGATCTTGCTCGTCGTAACTTTTCAAGGTCCGATCTAGGAATGATTCTCATTCTTTATGTTGTGTTTGTCTTTTCATTCTATTGAAGTTGAAAGATAAGATCATTAATTCTAATGAGTTTAATATGGACCTTGGTATTCTCCATCATTAGACTTCATCTTCTTAACACTTTTAGTAATTCCACTTTTTTGTTTGGTTCATCATATGAAAAACTGCTACAATATAAAACATATGTAATAAAAAGCCTAACCCCTAAATGTGTATGAATTTATGTATTCATGGAAAATCATTATTATCATGTTAGGTGATGTGATTTTCTGAATATGAGCGTCAAACTTAAAAATATATAGTTCAGTCGAGCACGAGTCATTTAGATTTGAAAATGCGAACCTAAATCTGAAATAGGTTCGGTTTTGTTATTAGACTTTGTAAGCGAATTCAGGATCTTGCAAATAGGTTGGAAGTTGAAAAATAAAGTTGCCAGATAACGTTTTTTGATTCATTCTTTGGTAATCTACATCGACTTAAAGGTTGACTTATATTTTTCGCTTTTCAGACATAGACCTGATTCTTAACCATGATGAAAAATACAAATTTTTGATGATTTTAACTACAAAAGTAAGATTAAACATAAAATAGAAGTATGCATGTGTATTCCAAAGCATTGGGTTCCTCATCTATGTATTCATCCCGATTTGCTCATAAAATTATCATCTTGAGTTTGAGTTTGAGTTTGTGTAAATCATTCTCACACCTAAGAAATCATGCCATTTATATCATTGTTGTAGTTGATATATTTTCTGCTTTTTAGATTTAAGAATGACCTCCTCATCCTCCATTGAATCAAGAATTAAAATTTGTCAACTTTCTCCTTCTCTTTCTCTCCTTCTTAACCAAAACTTTGATATTTTTTCCCCCCAAATTTTTCATCTAAACAACCTTTATAACACGAAGTTTAGATGAAAAAAATAAAGGATATCTCGGGTTTTTTTGGAAGTTTTGGGTTAAACAATGGAAGTTACTGACAAAAACATATTTGGTTGAGATTTTATCTCCCACTGAGTTTGTGAATTAACAAAAGCAGTAGAAGTCGAGAGAAGGAAGAGAATCAGTGACTCATGGAAAATAAAGAGTATGTCTGGAAAGATTTGCCCTAGGTTAGGAGAGCACCAGTGTGTATAGGCAAATGTATGCAGGAGTTCTAGCAGAGATTCGAGACTTTGGGTCCGACGAGGCAGCAGAAGAAGAAATCGAGTTGCGGGAATTGTTATTATGCCAGCTGCGCCGAGAAGAGCTGGAACACGAAAAATATTGGACGGACAGAGCTCGATTGTGAGGCGTGCAATAAAAGCAAACCCGCACAAAAAGTGTGCGGTTGTTCAAAAAATATTAGATCACAATATTAAGCTTTGTCATCTTTCTGCGATAGCAGTTCATCACCGTTGACTAGAGAAGTTTGCTGTGCTGTTGCTGTAAATTAGCGTCCGTTTATTAGTTTCTCTGTTTTTCACCTGTTTGAGCTGCAGAACAACTATTTTGAGCATGAATAACATGAGGACCTAAACCACAACAACTGGGATAGACTTTGAGGAAATATCTTTGCATGCGTGTGGTAATTATATTTTAATTCTTTCACACTTTTGCATGGATTGTTAATTGTTTTGTGGTTTTTTATTGAATGGTTGTATTTAGAACATACATACTTAAAGTCTTTTTTGATATCCATGCTTTAGATATACGATCAATTTATTTAAAAAATCTACCTTGGCAAAAACATAGGAGTCATATTTTATTATTATTTGAGCTATAATTGTCTAGAATAAATATATGAATCACATGAATGAATTTTACAGGTGAATCCCAGGTCCTAAGTACCTCTCGATATTTGTGACAAAAATTGTGTATATACTTTGTTTTTGAGTTTCTTTTTCTTAAGTCTTAAGCAGGAGTCTTCTACAAGTCTCAGAGGTTGAATCGAACTTTTTTCTTACCACTCTATTACAACATAAAAATCACCTTAACTGCCCATGAGTAGGATGATGATTTGTTTTCATTTACCATGTTGCGTGTATTAAATTTAATTGGACATTATTCTTAGTGATTGTTGTTACGTAAAATGAGTGAACAAGATTTAAGTTCCACTCCTCTATGGAAGTTTGTAACTAAGAAGACTAAAGTTTCGGGGGATGGCAATTGGAATTTCATTTGTAACCACTGCCATATTGGGTTTACCGGTTCTTATGGACAAGTGAAAGAACATTTGTTAAAGATTCCAGGTCAAAGTATTGAAGTATGTTCAGGGATCAAAGAACCCCAACTTACGAAGGCAAAAAAATTGAATAATGAAGCAGGAGCACAAAGGCGGCTGAAGAGTCATTCCTCTCCAACATCTCACATCAGGTAGAGGATCTTCATTCACATCCAATTCTTCTTCCGCTATTGAAGATCCTAATAAGAAGAGAAAAATGAATGAGACCAATCTGAGAAAATGTTTTACTCCGAATAGACGTTGCCATTCCAACTTTAAGGAAGAATCCACATTTTATAAATGCGTTCATGTGGAATACATATTGATATAAATTATTGATTTAATATTGATAATCTCTCGGTTTTTTTTATCAGATAGTTGAAATTGGTGGAAATTACAGAAATTGGGGAACATATAAGTAGACAAACACATAAGAAATTACCCAAGTTTCTTGGGCAATTAACCTCAACAATACATATTCGTTTATTTTGGAGGGCGTGGAAATATATAATATAATAATGAGCTTATACTTATTATATTGTAGGTTCAAAAAGCTAACGATCCAAAATATTAAATCATCATATTAATTAAATTTAGAAGAATACTCTTTTACATATTAAAATTAGGTGGACCGTCGTATATAGTTTCTTCAAATTGTGTAATTATAACACATATATCTTCTCAAATACATAATATGTATGTAAATTATTTCACATATTCATCTAAGGTGTGATATATATATATATGATTATTGATATCTTATTTCAGTTTTTCATTTTGTAAAACATGGAAAAATAGATGAAGTGTTTATTTTTATTTTTATTTTATGAACCAATTTATTTGGTGGTAATGGGTATTTAGTTTGATGATTATAATTTCAAATATTTAGTTTGATATTTCATTATCTATCTTTTGTATTACTCATCAACTAATTTAGTAATTTTATCAAAAAAAAAAAAAATTGTTACCATAAAAATCATATATAATACCGTGCGTGTCACATATCATGTCTCCAATGTATTTTCAAAATACAAGTTATTTGTGATTCATTCCACATCTAAGTTTGCTATGATTAATAATATCTTATTTCATTTTTTTCATCTTTTTGAGGAAAAGACATAGAAAATGAAGTTGTTATTTTGTAAATATGCATATTTAGTTTGACGTTTCTCCATTACAAGTTATTTATTATGGTGTTTTACTATCTAGATTTTGTATAATCATAAACATAATTGGCATATGGTTCAAGCCTGATAAGAAGGAGAAGCTGAAAACAAGAATTTAAAGATACTCAAAGTGAGATGCGGAAATTCTATTGCGATAATAACTAATATTAAACATCTCTGTAATAATTTTGGTAAATTATTGTCATAATAAAACTTTATTTTATACCATAGACACATTATTAATCAAATATCCTTTTTTGCTGTTGAAGATTTTTCTTGGTTTAACATTCACGAAAAAGAAATGGGAATCACTAGGAAAGGTAGCAATAGGATTCTGAAAGATGAATAATGTTGGCACCAGATTTTTTTAATTATAATAAAAGATAATGCTCCAATTGATACATGGGAAGAGGATAGAGTCGATCGGTTTGAATCGTTATTTAGTAGGTATATGTAAAATTAACTTAGTGCATCCTATTAAGGCCATCCGAGGATTATTTAGAGTTACCGATACAGAGAAAAGATAAATTATTTTAAGATCATCTAGTTGGGGCTCAACAAAAGGTCTTTCCTGTTTGTTATCGTCTTATTAAAAATTTATTGTTTTTTTTCCGTAGTCCAATGATGCAATTAACATAGTTTATCACAATACCATAGGTACAACCACAACAAGTCCATCAAGATCATGTGCCTGAATCCTAATGAACAAGCTTCTTGTCGGGATACCATTATAAGTCAACATCAATAAGCTGGTCAAAGTACTCATCCAAGTTAACCCCCAGCAAAAATGGCAAAGTCCTGATCCAAATTAAAGAAGGATTGGCCAAATATTAAGAGTGGGAGAATTGAAAGTTCAGAATTAAATGAGATCAAATGAAATTAAAGAGATACCTCATTGTAGATAAAGATATTAAACGGTTGAACATGCGAATTGGGGGGCCCTTTAATATTTTTATTGAGGACGAACCAACTAATGAAAATGCTCAAGATCACCATATCGAAAGAGGAACTCTAAAATACCGTTTACAGTGTCCACAATGCCAAAACAAGTAACTAAATGTCAAATTTCTAGTGATACAAAGTGGTATAGTTATGTACTAATTAAAGTAGTTTATTACTATTTTAACTTTCCATTTGTTTTTGTATGTAAATTGTTTTGTCAACTTTTTCTTTTTTCAATGTACATGACTCGTCTTATCAAAAAACATTCAAAAAAAATCAAAGGGGTATGCCAAAAATGTTTGCATTGATCTCCTGTAGATCTTACCTTTGCCAGGTTTATCGAGTAATACCCAATAACTATTCGGATTGTTTATGAAGTATCTCATGTTCGTGGACTGCATAATTCTCTAATGAGAAAGATTCGATAGACTAGCACCTGTTAAAAAATATATATGATGTTGATTATCTCGCAAAGGCATCACACCACTTGGTAACTCAACTGGTCCTAATTCATGAAACTCATATAATCATTATCACACTTTTTCATAGGTTTATTCAACATTTGTTTGGATGTACACTTAGAAATAGTTTTTTGACTACATTGTAGAAGTCAAAAACGAAGTCGATTTGGCCATACAGATTCGCTTCAGATTCAAACACGCTTATAATATTTTTTTTCTTCTTTTTCTTTTGACGCCAACAAAACCAATTCCTTTTTTTCTGAGTATGGCAAAACCTGACTTCTTTTTCGCATTTCAGTCGTTCCCATATGGCCAATCCTAACAAAAATCTTACGTAGTTCTTCCATGGGACAAAAATAGTCCCCAAACTCGACCGACTTAATATATGGCATGCAATTTTCTATTCGTACTTGTTACACAATAGAATAGTGTACCAAAAACCTGCTATAATACCACCTGCTGATAAGGAACATCGGAAGCAATTTAAATCAATTGGACAAGAAGAGAATTCACCTCGGTAAAAGTAATGATAAACACTCCGATCTTGAAGAAAACATGACTGTTGATTACATTACTGCCGGAATTGATTGCATTACCTCAAATTATGGCATAAAAACAAACAGTATGTATCTAAATGAACTTCGACGATAAGGAAAGCAATAAAAGTAACTCTGAAGCACACCAAGAACTGAAATCCGGTAACTCTAACACATTTATATACCAAGTACTGAAATTCGGTAACTCTGACATATGCTAAGCATCCACATGAAATTACACGTTACTAAAAGCAAGAGAAGTAACTCATCATAATGTGACACTACACTTGGTTTTGTCATGCTTCGCTAAAATTTTCACTTATCTTTCTTTCTTTATAATAAGAGACCCAAACGTGTCACATGGCGCCACCAAAATCATTCTAATTAGTGGTTGAGCCACATCATCACCACAATCCATCTCATTGACATGTCATCATACCTTTTCGCATAAAGATGTCTCTAATATGTGCCGTACAATCAAGCTTAATCTGAAAAGACAACACTTATCACACAAAGGTGTCTCTAACATGTGCCACATAATCAAGCTTATGAAAAGACACAACTTAAATGTTAAAAACATTAACATTCATAGGATAGGTTGAAGAGACACATCTGTATAAAATATACCAATTTACTGACCTATTCCCTCGACAAGTAGAATATCATGGTCTTTAAATATTAAAACGGTTTCAAATCCCCCCTCTCTATGATAGTTCTTCCCCTTCATTGACGACATTTTACAGGTACGTTCTTCGTCTCTCCCTCTCTCCTTCTGTAGATAATTTTAGTAAAGTGAATGGAAACAAAGTTGAGGGTTTTTAAACTTGGTGATTTGGTTTTGGTCTTGCAGAAATGTCAATGAATCCGGAGGTTTTGATAGAAGAAATTCTACGTTTAAGAATCCGGCAGAAAATCATTTTTCTTTTACTGTGCGTAGTTGTTCATGTATAAATAACTCTTTTATGTATCTTTTTCATTTTCTCATGTCTCCATTTGCTGTTGTTGTTGTTGCTGACACTTAGAGGAGATGGAATTGTCGACGGTTATGAACGATCCAGTGATAATGGTTAACTGAAATCGAAGAGGAAGTTAGATCATTGATGTCAACTTTGTAGGCGAGGGTGGGAAGTGTGATGGGGAATGCATGAACACCACAACGAAGTACATCAAGAATTTAGTGATGATGCTAAAGTTTATTGTCATAATGAAGAGTATGGTTACGTAATCATGCATTCCATTTTTATGATGATTAATTTCTTTCTGGACTCAATAAGTTTGACTATCTTTTGTTTGCTTAAGAATCATGGAAGAATTCGTGCGTGAATTGTTCTCTTATTGTTTTATACTCCCCCAGGGGTCTTGAAGATGTTGGAGTGCCTAATTTTATCATCGTCTTTTCTTTTTATTTGAAGCATTACGTACTACATTTCCAGAGATGCTAATGAATTTAACATCTTTAATTGCAGGATGCTATTGTAAATGGTGAGAGAGATAGTATCAATACATACACATTCTTTCATTGATATGCACTGAAAACGTCCAGTTTCTGTATGATTATCGCATTAGCCAACTAAAATTAAAGAGGAATTAAAGATATAGTATGTGTATGTTACAGGTGAGTGTGGGAAGGGTGAAAGTTTGGGAACGCACGAGCACCACAATGTAGCAGAAAAAAAGAAATACATATATGCAGTGTTCTATGGAGATGCTAAAGTTTACTGTAACAATGATGGGAGAATTTTATTGTTCACATTATTCGTTCAATTGTTCTCATTTTTTAACAGGCTAACAACAATTTTCATCTAATATTCTAAACCAAGTGTTTGAATTTTTTTTGCTGAATCTAAACGTTGGATTGGTTACTGTAGCATTACAGACAAATTTTGGCCAGTGAAAATTGGCATAAAAGAAATTTGGACATCAATGCTTCTATTGGTAACATATTGGGGGTAAATTTGTTTGATTATAAAATCGCAATGAGTTGTAAAAAATTTTTGATTACAGAACCGGGTACGAGTTGTAAAAATGACGTGCATATTGGGGGTGGGGGGTGGGGGGTGGTTAACCTTCAAGTTCTGCATCATAATTTCAACAGTGGGAGGAGGTCCCAGATGGGTTATTACTTCTCACCGACCTAACCGGACATCAACCATTGAACCAAAGTTTGTGGTCTTGAAATTTCGTTAAATACCGTGGTTTTTTTGTTTTGCATTTGTGTATTTCTTTTTTCCCTTCAACCAATGTTAATTTGTTTCATTTGTGCAGGCTTCCTATTGATTTACAAAGAGAATTATATAACTGTTTGATGAGAATGGAGCATTCCTGTCAGATTTAGTCAAGGAAAAATGCCCTAGAATATTGACTTTTTTATTGTAAAATTAATTTAGAAACTTGGTTGATGCTATAAGATGGCACCTAGACGAACCTATCTTTGGTTGGAGCGAATAAATGTCACTTATATTTCTGCACTTTGGTTTTGCTGAATGTTTTGGTGGATGCGACTTTCATCTTCCTACTTTATTGAGAAATCATCACAATTTATCCACAATTAAGTTTCGATTTGGTTCTCAAATGTATTCAGTGCTGTATTTGCTGCTCTGGGGGGATACATCGATGGGTATACACCAAACAAAGTTTGTCTTTAATAGGACTTATCAATGATTTTCTTAAAGATTGGCGATGCCTTCCGGCGCATGAGTTATATAAGTGTCACGAAAGCTTTTAAGACAATAATATGGTACTCTATGATTTCCAATTTTGACATTTTAATTTTGGTCATAATGAGATGAAACATATTTAAACCTAGCCACTAATAAATACTTGGCAAAACTGGATATACAGGAGCAGACTGATTCAAGAATAGTACTAGCAGTTGATGAAGATTCATAATCATGATCATATACCCAGAAAGGAATATATTGGTACAAGCCTTATAATCTAAATTCTTTTAAATATGTAGAAAGTACAATGCAAACTGAAAGTTGATGAAAATTTGTAAAAAGCACACAGTCACCAAGAAAAACCGTTAAAGGCGAGATCCACTTTCTGCCTTACTCCATTTTCGTAAGACACAGTGGTAGGCTTTTACGATTCCAGTTACAGAATAGCTTCCTTAACAACCATTAGATCCCTCACGAAAATTTATTCAGGAGATTCCACGGTAGGTATAAAATCGTTGATACCAATATTATTGTAATAATAAAATCAATGTTATTATGGTTGTATGCCGAACAATTTGCATGACCGACGGTATACAAACACTCGAGATGGCACGTATTTTTCTATGATCCAATTAGTCATTAATTACAATAACCATTTTGTTTCTTTTTTTAAAATGGCTTAATTTCTTTTTTTATGTTATATCCATCCATCCGGTGCGTATGCACCGGGTTTGCTGCTTGTAGATACAACAATTAAACCCATCATGTTTCGTTCAAGAGTGGACCAGAATTCAGGCATCTTGTTACGTACCACCGGTACCCCATGAGCCAAAACTTTATCCACTTTAATTCGCAAATTAGGATTACCTTCAATTGCTCTAACATGTCCTTCCTGATATGCGGCAATTCATAAAGGATTTCTCCACGAGTTTTAAAAACCTCTAACATGCATAATTGGTGCGTCAAAAAGACCTTATTGATAGTTCGTGGTTGCATATTGATCTGATTTTAATTATTGTAGATAAGTGGTGATAAAAGTTCTTTCATCTCAGACTTGTGAAGATTATATTTTAGACTTAATTCAAAATTAAAATAACAAATATATACATGATAATAACAATGTTTGAGAGATACTGGGACTGAAGATTATACCGAACTTCGTATTCATGTGCTTCAAATATTAAGTATACGTAATTATAGCTCAAATAATAATAAAATTAATAAATATTGACTCTGATTATTTGCCAGGAAAGATTTTAAAACATTGGATGTAAATTATAAGTATGGCGCATCAAAAGTTCTTAAGACCAAGCATACACCATCAAACAAGATCACAAGTTATTAAGAAATATCATAAATCAATTCTTATCATTGTAAAAAGTCATAAAAAAATTAATTAGAATTACCACAAACGTGAAATATGGCTTCCTCCGTCATCCCAGTCTTTAACTCATCATGTCAAACACACTCTCAAAAGATTTATTCATAGCTCAAAAATTGTTTACAAAGAAGAAATCAAATAAAACATCGCATTTGCAATGTTTTATAGTCATTACGGAATAGTTGTTATAAAGAATCGATTGAAAAAGTTATATGTTAGTCGCAAAATGTTTGTTGCAAGTACTTCTGGAAATAAGTCAGCTTTCGTTGGAGTAGTTCTCTTGATCGCCGCCCGGTTTCAAGTGAATACGGTGTTCTTCGTGTTCTTGAGTTTTTGTAGCAGCATAAACTTTTACTGCAACTCGTTTGATCTTCAAATTTTTCGTTTCAGAGCCCTCTGTTGGCTTTCCCAACTCTTGATAAACATCTCTAGGAATGAAAAAACATTTATATACATCACTAGCAAATCCAAATCCCGAAAATATCTTGTTTTCTCATCTACCTCAAGTTATGGGTTTTTACTTTCATGTTTTATCTTCACGCGTATATCGCTTCCTCTTTTAACAAAAATCTTCTATACTTAATAGCATCAAATCTCAGGGAAGATAGTCTCCCTTTATTCTCCACGTAACTACCAAGAATAGAACGACAAAATAATATACCCGCGAATAACACCATACTGTTTTGCTCCAACATGATAATCTGGCCAATTTTGATTGGATCAAGCACTCATACTAACCGAGTTTAGTTGAATCAAGTTCAACCTACAAATATTAGCGATTGATTCTATCTAGAAGTTCCCAAATATCAAAACCTATTTTCTTTGATCCCCCCCCCCCCCCCCAAAAAAAAAAAAAAAAAGGTTTGAATTGTTGAAGAAGGTGGTGCTCATTAACCGGGATGTGGTCTCTTTAGCAACTGTGGTGTAAATAATAATTTATATGGTGCAAATAATAAAATTCCTGGGGTGCCCTCATCAATTCTGTCGTGTGCCTTTAGTAAAAATTTTCGGAGGTTTAAATACCACTTTTCGAGCCTTTTTCTTCAAAAAAGTTTATTTCTTTGAAAACACCTACAAAAACATAAGTCCACAATAAGAAAAAAATTAAGTACTATCAATATAGAGAATCGAAAAATCAAAATAGACACATAAATAAATTCTATCACATATCATTGTAAGCCTTTTCTACTGCTGCAATAAGATGATCAATGTTATTCGGAGCCCGAAGATGGTGTATACTTAGAATTAAATTAAACTATCCAAGGTAAAAAGTATTCATATCTGGACTACTTAGAAGGTCGACACATAAGTTGAATATCAAACCCATCAATCGATGCCACATTCTTAAATTTTGTGTCATCCTTCGAAATATGAAGCTTCATGTTATCTTGTTGAATATAAATAGTACATGTAGTCCCAGTAAGCCATTTTAAACAAATTTTCGGTTGGACTTTCTCGATTAAAAACTCCATTGAAACCCTTTTATCAAACAGATCAATCGTTTCGGTTTCAAGTGTGTCGCCTTTTCTAGTTTTATTGTTTCGTGCCCATTATTGGTACCCCAAATATTATGGTACAAATATCTTCCTCTCTTCCAACTTACCGTGGGGTTAAGAAATTAGTTCAAAACCTCAACGATTCTTTTGCTAAAATATTATCAGAGTAGTTACCAAACAGATTTTTCCCTTTACTGTTTGGAAGACAATCAAAAGGAGTTGAGTGGTTAACACTTTACATCGGTAAAGCAACTCAAGATAGTGATTTCCTATCCCAGGGATTCACGTGCGTGGTCAAACGGTAGTGGATTGAGGGATACTAAGGGAACTAAGTAACTAAGGGTAGATTACTTGGTCTCAACTACACAAAGTTGGTATTGTTCTTTGTATAATGGCTTAATTATAAGAGTATTCAAAATTGGACTAGGTCCCAGGTTTTCCTGCATTTGCGGTTTCCTCGTTAACAAAAATTGTTGTGTCATTTACTTTACTTTTGGATTATAACTATTTTGTTATAATAAAGTGGATAACCCTTGTTCGTTAAATCCTAATCACTTGACATTGACCTTATAGTCAATCGTCTTGTATCGTAACTATTGTAAAGTGAATACCAAGTTGTTGTATTTTCTGGACTTTATCCATAGACGGTCACACTTAATACCAGACCTATAGGTTGAAACGAAAAGATTGTGGTGTACTTGGGTACGCTCATCATTTCAATTGGTATCAGAGCAAGAAAACACGAAAATATAAAACAATCTGTACTTGGTGCGATCCAACCTATAAGATTTGGATCTATGGATGATTCAGTTAAGGTAATGCCAATATTTGATGACACTAACTGGCTTTGGTAGAAATCTGTTATGAAATCTTTTCTTCAATCTCGCGATGTTAATACTTGGTTATTAATCTTAGAACGGTATGGACGACCAAAAATGAAATATTCGGAAACTGAGTTTAAATGCTTAGTGTTTTATATTAATGAAGAAAAGGCTCTTATTAAGAAAAATTATGATGGATTGATTGCCATAATACATATAGTGAGTCAAGATCTTCTACATCATGTTTCCTCTTGTAAAACTTTCAAGGAAGTTTGGGATACTCTTAATACCGTGTTTGAAGGTAACATTTCAGGAACAAAAAAAAGCGCGACCTCATGATATTTCTTCTGAATGTGAATACCTTAGAATGAATGACAACGATACTTTTGAGGAGTTTAATGCTAAACTCTTTGAGATTGTTAATGTTTCTTTCACGCTTGGAAAGAATATATCTGAAAAAGAAATAGTATGGAAGATTCTCATATCGTTACCCTCCAGTCTAAGAAACACGTCGTAATGGAAGCCAATGATCTTTCTACACTTTCCAGAAGATTTCTTTTAGGAAAGTTAAAGATCTTTGATAGTGAGATTCTGCTGAAAAATAAATAAATATTGGGTTCAAAGCCACAAATAATACTAAACAATCATCGAATAAGTAAGTATAAATTGGGCTGAAGAAAGATGTAAGAAGAAAATACAATTGCTGAAAATAAGCTTGATTCGACAATTGTACTTCTAACACAATGCGGTAAGGATCTTCTTATGAGAGAAAAACAGATCGTTGACAACTCATCATCCAAACAGTCTTGATTGTTCTTATCTGAATACTATTTGGATGGATATTCCCATGAAATCTCATTAGAAGAAATGACTAAGTACAGAATATTTAATTTCATGAGTAGCCAATTTTTGTTTTTTTAAATAATCAAGTCTGAATTTTAATCCAAAGGGTTGATGCAAAGATTCAGAACCCAATTGTTTGATTGAAATGGATAATTGATGAACACCTTTAGAATCTTAATTGTGGGCTTTTTTGGTGAGTAATCCGGAAAAGGTCTTCCATTAGCGGTATGATGGGGACGGTTGCATATACAGCCATTGAGGTGGACTTGGTTGATAGTATGTTTATTGTTATGAACCTTGATTTATTTTCTTATTTTTATTTTTTGCCTTCTCATCTTCATTTCTAACTGCTTCATTCTTATGATTTTTTCACAGAGATATTTCATGAAGGTACGTAATAGATGAACACATGTATATTGGGGATCGAGAGTCTAATGAATGGTAGAGTTAAAACGAAGGAAAAGACATACCTAAGTATGGTTTAGAGTTTAGAGAGTAGTTTGCTGACATCGTAAAGTGCCAAATGCTCATAGAAGAAGATACTTCAGCAGTACCCTCAGAACCCGATGCAATTTGGGGTCTAATTGAATCGAAATTGAACAAATGGAAAATTTATACAACGAGTCATCTGAGGAAGTAAGTATGAAAATGTGTAATATAGCTTAACCTAAAAAAGTGGAACATAAAAGAAGCTTGTGTTGTGGGACGAGTACACATATTCTCTATGAGGGTAACCGGTACAGAAACTTCAGATCCCCGACTCCTGGTCCCTGGAGCACTGTCGCGCGCAATGCTTGGCTCACATGCAAGGGGTGAGTGAGCCTCGGCCTAAATGAAATATCTTTCTCCAATTTTCTGGCATCCCATACCTTGACAGTAGAATCATCAGATGCAGTGACCAAAAACTAATGATCATCTGAAACGGCAATATCCTGAAACACGAAAAATGTTTGAAATTGCTTTGAAGAACCACCATCTATGCCGAAAGATCCTGAAACATGCTTACACGTACGCTACAACTGAACCAGACAACCAGTCAAACCGAAGGATCTGTTAACAGGACCAAAACGAAGTTTGCCTGTGTTGGAGAATATTAGTTATTGCAGAGGTAGATCCATCTCTTCATTCTCCCAAGCAGAAAGGTATGCCTTCCGATGATCCATCACAATTGGAACTGTTCCGACCATGGATTTGTCGGGAAATAATACCAGAAAGCTTCAATTACTTTGAGCACAGAGGATCGTGGATATCAGAAAGATTCCAGCTGCTGCATAGATCTGCTGATTGGTTTTTGAGTCTGTAAATGATACCAGGCCATTTCCTCGCAGCTTCCCATTGTTTTGATTGCGCCGACGAATATATTTCTTTGACATTCTAACATATCCGAAATCCGCGCATTTTCCAGGACTTGTTAGAATACCTGCCTTGACCAGATATGAGAGACTTTTCTGAAGCTAAAGACGCTGGTTACCTACGACGGAGAGGATGTATAACTGGTGCTAGATAAACATAAGAGTCGACTGCCCACACTAAAGCAATTACTGCTAGTTGCAATGAAAGTTATACCGTCGCATGTGATTCTCTGACCAGGTCTGAGTTTTTAAACTTTTGATTATATCGAAAAGGAACAAAATCATGACTTGCAAAAGGTCAAGAAGGTAATCTGCAACATTCAACCACCGAGCCCACCGTTAAAAGGAAAAAGAGTTCACTGGGGACCTTTTGACAAAAATTGGTCCCAAAACCAGCATTGCAAAGAAAATCAAGAAGCTCGACGAAAGTTTGTCATGAGTTTCTCAGTTATTTAATGATCTCCAGAACGAAATCAATTACCAGATTATAGAGGAGATAATCTACCTTCATTTCTAACTGGAGATGAGTCAATTGGTTGGATCACTGAAATAGGAACTTCCAACTGGTTAGTTCCTTATTCTAGGAATCATCTATGTATGGTTAGTCGAGTGAGTATCTTTGCAGCTCTTGTCTAGCTAGTGCACATCTTGAAACAGCTGTTTTTGGGTTTTTCAATGTTGATGAAATTACCGAACTCCACTTGAGAGCGCCAAAATCCAAGTTTCCGCCTATACCATTTGAGAGAAAACCAAATAAGATTAGCATCAAAAACCCTAAAGTGCAAAACTAGCATCTGCGAAAAAAATATATCAGGAAAAAGTGATGATCCAAATGCTAAAACGTCTAAACTAGTTATCTGTCTAGTCAATAATCAATACTGTATGATCGATCAAAAAAAAAAAAAATCAATACTGTATGAGCAGAGTAAAGCAAAGTCTGCAAATGATGCAACCTTTTCATGAAATGTTCTAAATCTATTTTGTCAAAATTTAGGCTACTTTTTAGCAGATTATAGATATAATTTACAACCAAAATGCGATCTGCATGTGGACAAGGAACAAGTTATGGTTAAGTGGAAAAAAGAACAAACTCCGATGGCTTGGATGTCGAAAGCAACTCTATGGTAACTGGTCAACACGATGCCCCTATGTATCATAGATTGGAAATTATATAATTTTGAAGTAAGTTGTGACATTTTTCTTTTTAAATTGTCTTTGATGTATTATTTTCTGATGCCCCTATGTATCATAGATTGGAAATTACCTTATAATTTTGAAGTAATTTGTGACATTTTTCTTTTTAAATTGTCTTTCATGTATTATTTTCTGATGCCCCTATGTATCATAGATTGGAAATTACCTTATAATTTTGAAGTAATTTGTGACATTTTTCTTTTTAAATTGTCTTTCATGTATTATTTTCTGATGCCCCTATGTATCATAGATACAAAATAAGAGAACTATTCTTTGGCACATTTTGCAATATTTTTCTACATTATTTGTCAATGCTGAGAATGCATTTCTCGGAAGAACATAGTTGTCTATCCTTCATCAAATTTCTTAGCTGCCAATAAACGAAATGCCCGACTTCCCTTTAGCTGATGCTGGCTTAGAACTAGCTAGGGTCCATGACTTGTGCATCTCCCCAACCATGGTAAGCAATGACTTAGCCTAAGAGATTGAATAGAGTGAGGCTACTAGGCATCTGAGGCAAGAAATAAAATAGAAAAGTTAAAATATTAAACTTGTGGTACTTGATGGCTAGTACAATGCTGTACGAGTTTAGTTTCTCAATAAATTTTGAAAGATGTTGAGATTATTAGTCCCACATGGTTTGGGTTATTTAAGATCTGCCGGTTTATAATCTATTAGGCCTCTCCACTCATCGCCAATTGGTTTTGAGTTGGATGCTCGCAGACTTTAATATGGTATCAGAGCAGGTTCTGGTTGGGTTATTTAAGATCCTGCGGTTTATAAGATCCTGCGCCCGCCGAGGCTACACGTGTTTTGAGTATTCTAATAAAAGATCTTACGAATTTGGCTGACGAGTTATATAAGTCGTATGATCCCGAACAATAAAACGTGAGCCAGATGATTTTAGTTTTTTTACTAGCAGAACATATGAAACATCCTTACAGAGCAGTCTGAACGGAGGTGCATTTTACCAAGTGGAATAAAGTGGTATTTGTGGCTATCCAACACAATATCCCACATCTACAAGCACATTCATTGGCAAAATTCTTCCGGGAGATTTGGTCAACTTTCTGGACAATATTAATGCTTTCTGAAGTCTCTATTACCAAGAAGAACAATCATAGAAAGAAATTGAAACACTATCTCTTTCTGGAACATTTCCTCTTTGTGCCTTTGCCCTTTTAGGCCTTTTTAGGCGTCTTTATCATTATCTTTCGCCGACATAATTACCGGAGTTAGGAGAAACTAGGCATTCCACATAACTCTCTGCTGGACCAAACATTAAACGAACACTATTATTTGCTTCTCTTGCACTTAATGTTTCGTGTCATATACCATTAAGTACAACACCACCTTTGAAAGACCAGATAAGACTTAAATTATGCTCAATAGAATGCAAATTAATTGCATCACGACTGATATTATAAAGTTTAGTCCAAGATTCTTGTAATCCATAATGTTGCATCACCCAAACTTCCAAATCAGCCATCATGGAAGCAAGTACACAAACCCACTCACTCTTCCAATACTCCCACAGTCACAGACAAATGCTTATGCTTTTCACGTCCTTTTGGTAGTCGCAATTCTTCAAATTTCTCATCACTGATGTCCAAGGAGATTATTAACCATGAGGAGTCGTCCGCCTTGAGCGTCCAGTGCAACGCTATGTTAACAAGCACTTCACTTATTTTCGTATACATATAAAGTAACAGGCATGATTTGAGTACTGCTTTTCCATGAATTTGATTTTAATGTATAGACGTCGACTAAATAGCCGTCCATGCTTCTATAACAACTATTTTCTCTATCTTTTGCAGGGGAAATATTGAATCCCTAACAGAGGAAGTATTGAATCTGCGTGGGCCGCAAGTGGTAAAGATAGCTGAAGTTGTAGGACTAGAACTCGCAAGACTCCTTGCTATTGAGGCAAGGGTCCCGTGGTAACTTAGATATCAGAACTCTGAACCCTAATTTGAAGGGTGTGGTACAGTTTCAGCAGACGAAGAACGATCAACTGTTTCGTTCCAAAAAAAAAAAGTTGGATCATCTCCGGGATGCCTTGCGCGTGGGTATACTAATATAGTGGAACACATAGGACTTTTAGCTGCTCCATTCTAGTATTCTACTTTACTTGGAATGCATTTTGGTGTGCTTGTGCACTGACTTTTATGTCTCATCATATAGGGATAAGTCTTTCTTATCACAGAAATCTTACTCACAAGAGTTTTAAGCTCACAAAATTTCTTTTGAAGCGCTTGATTGGATTTATGACTTGGTTTTTCAACACTCGCGTCTCAGAGAAAAGGTTTTATTCTCTAATTATGTGCAGATGGTCTTATGAATTTCTTTTTACTATTTATTTCACAAATATATAAAATGAAATCATCTACTCTACTTATCGTAAACTGCACTCTGCAGGGTGAAAAACGAAACAATGTAATGGATTTACTAAATCAAGCATACTACAGGTTCCTTTAAAAAACATACCCGCTTCATATAGTTGGACTTGCACTTGTATTATACATTGGAGGGGGCTTACCACACCTTGTTTGGGGAATGGTAATTACTTGCATTTACAGTTTTACACTACGTACAGATAAGGTTTCTTTATGTATTTTTTTTCTTTCTGACTTGATATTTTGGCCTCTGACTCGGTTTAATCTGGCTTGCTCTTTTGGCCTTGAGGTATTTGAGTTCGGGACAACTTTGTAACGGACTTGTTGGCACATATATTTAAGTTGTCTCAACTATATATATGCACAAGAGACTTTACAGAGTTTGGAAATCATGGACTTTTTACCAGTTTACGGAGCAGATTTATAACTTTGTTTTATTACTTTTAGGGTGTGAGAACAGCACTTGGAACCCACAATGGTGAATTCAGTGTGCCATACATGGGGTAAAAGGCCATGAAATACTAAAGATTTATCCAAAAACAATTGGGTGGTAAACTTAGTCGGACATGGAGAAGGTTGGCACAATAACCATCATGCCTTTGAGTTCTCTGCTCGGTTAGGGCTCGAATGGTGTCAGCTCGATGTACCTTGGTATATTATAAAGCTACTCGAGTATCTTGGATTTGCTACAGATCGTCAAAGTCCCAACGGAGATTCAGAAACTTAAAATGTCTTACAAATTAAACTCATAATGAATTTTCATCAAAGAAAGGATTGCCAAATTCGTGGATACCTTTAGTAAGTGACTTGAGTTTTCTTCGATAAGCTACATGATAAATGCAGTATTTATCTTGGGCGTAATGTCCTTGTTGACGGGCATCACATGTAGTGACTGTATAAACTGCATTGGTTGTAGTGTAATAACTACAAATGGCTCATTTTATAAACAGTGTGATGTAAACTTTACATACCTTTGGCCACTGGTGGCAGCTGTTCACATTTCAAATTAGTATTTAATAAATAGGCACATTCAAGACCAAGTCTGGTTTTTGGTTTGAAGCTCAATCTCATTTTTATCATGGACAATAGACTGATTGAGGCTCCAAAGGTACTTCTTGCTGCTTGTATGTCAGAGATGATAAATGTTAAGTGAAGTCACAATCCATGTTAGTTGTTACAGTACTCTGCCTATATGGTTTTATCAATTAGATGATAAAATAATGCATGGGCTCAGCCGCACATGACTGATCGAGCAACTTCAAGGCATATTGACTTGCTTCTAAAGTTTCTCACTCGCATTTCATGTATTCGTATGCGTCGTCGTAATCTTTTCGTTCCTGCAGATCTCCAACATGTGTGCCCGGAGTTAACTGAAACTAGACTCTCCGGACACGGCATCTCCAACATGTGTGCCCGAGTTAACTGAAACTGGACTCTCCAGACACGGCATCATCTGGACCATGGACTTTATGTACATATACTTTCTTATGTTATGATGTCTTCCATTTTCTTCCCAGCATATTCTCACAACAGTGGATGTCTTCTGCCATTCGAAATATGTAAACTTTTTATCATCATGTAATCGGATTTGTAATAGGATTTCACCATTTTGTAAAAACATTGCGCTTCATATGTAGTGATAAGATGGGATATCCAATGTCATCATCAGTTGTGGGTCTGTCTTGAACAGTTTAGACCAAGATTTTCTAACCCCCATAATTCTTCATCTCCCATATCTCAAAACCAATCTTAGAAATGCTACAAAGCAAACAAAGGAAACCTCTCAACACATCTACGAACTTATACTTAAACTTGTCCATTTGTTCAGGTTGTGGTATTTCTTTAAATTTTTCTTCTTCCAAATCAAAAGATAGTAGAACTGTGATTTAGAGTTATTAAATTTGCTAACCAATGAAGAGCTCCATTTACAAACACCCCAGGCTCTCCAGCCCAAAGTTTATACGGAATGCAAATAATGAAATAATCAAACTTCTAAAAATAGATCGGTTTCCGAACAAAGTTTTTCTTAGGGATCAATTCCTTATTATATAAAGGAGAATAAGTTTGCTGATGTGTCCTTCTTACCTGATTTTTCGGTGCTTCCGGTATGACGTCGTCACAATGTTAGATTCCCAGGATATGGACAAAATGAGTCCAATTTTGTGCACACTCCTTTAAAGAGTGTGCACGAAACAAAACGAATATTATTGGCTAGTCTTAATATCCAGTTAACTAATTAAAAGAATTCAATTTTTTTAATTTAATTTTTGTTTTAATCTTAATAAAGGTAACAAGATATATATAATATCGAATAATACCTAAAATAATGTAAAACGAATCTCTTAATTCAGTAATTTATTGATTTCCACCAGTCAAACCACTTACAAACCCTCTACTGATGTGGCAGTGATTTGACTTGACTTTCTAGTTTTCTTAGTTTTCTTTGTGTGTGTTTTTCTATTTTGGTTTGCACATATAGTGGTTGGAGTATGAATAGGGGTTTTCATCTTTAAATTTCATTCATTCATGATCTTATCTTTGATAGTAGTATGTACAGAAAATGACAAGTAATCCTTATTTTAGTTTGCACGAACCATCAAATGCACCAGTAAGGTGGTCTTTCTTGTTTAAACACTAATGTCAAACTGGCTTTATCTATATAGATAAGTGATAAAAATGGCCAGGGGTGTTCCTTGTTCCTTGCTTACTAACGGTGCATAACGGCTGTAGGATGCGCAGTACTGAAGCAGGTGCAGAGATGTTCGCATGACAAGACTGTTAGGAGTACGGGATTATGAAAACCACAATCATCTCTGCCGCCATATGGGACCACGGCAATGGCTCACACAACCGCTGCAGCTGCTACTAGGCTCCTCTCCAGGTTTAGCCATGAGAAACAACATAGAGCTAAGTCTCTCAGCAAATAGTCTCTTTTCTTTATCATCAACATCTCCTTTATGCTCTTACATTGCTGACATTGCTACTCTATCAACCCCTGTACCATCGATCAAACTGCACACCAGATGCATTGTAACGTTAAAATTTCAATCTTTTTGTGCTTAAAGTCAATCATCCTACAATTGGAGTACCCTTCAGCGACTGAATATATTCTGGGACATTCATTTCAATGGCAACTACCTTAGGTCTTTGGATCTTGATTTTATCTCCAGTCTGTATAAATGAAATTGGTATGTACTTAATGTTCTTTTGCCTTTTTTGATCATTAGAACTTGTCTGTATACTGTTCTTACACATTGTACAGTTTTTCTTTCTACTAGAAATGTAAACTTCAAACAACCACTTTTTGTAAGACATGCCATTTTTTATTCCATGAAAAAAGTTTACATATAAATTACCAAGTTTGGAATTTCTTATCCTCTTTTTAATCGTGAGAAAGGATTATCAGGACGTAAACATTCTTTCGCCCAATTGGTAGTTTAGTACCCAAGCAGATCGAAAAAAAACGAGGAGAAAGTGAAATACCCGACCCGAAAATGAAAAAAGAAAAACGTTTAGCTTAAGCAGAAGAGAAATGGGTTATTTGTCCAAAAAAAATTTAAAACACGGTTCAAATGGACAAGTAAAAAAAGTACGGGTGAAATACCAAAAAAAATAGCAAGGATGAAACTGGATTCATCTTGGCTTATACTTAAAAAATAGCAAGGATGGCTTGGATGCATCCCTTGAAAATAAAATAAGAAAAAAATATTTGAAAATGGACAGGATGAAGCTGGTTTACATCCTACCTGTTTTTAAATTTTGTCCATTTAAACAATATCTTTTTAATTTTTGGCTATTTAAACAAGTATCAAAACCCTAAGTGTCTTTTTCACCGGAAATTGTTGATTTTGGTCTTTTAACCAATTTTTGAAACAAAACAAGAAATCAAGAAAACTAGAAATTCAAGTCAAGTCTTTGCCACATCCAGCGTGGTTTGGATGGATTCATTAGTGGGCTAAATAGAATTATTGCTCTTAATTTGCTTAAAAAAAACGTGCTAATGAATCAAATTTGTTTTCAAAAAAAATGTGATGTTGATCATCATACTAGTTAGTAGCATTAGATATCAACATTCAACAGTAAGTCCCATTTCCCTTTTTTCTTATTGTATGTGTCAGCACAAGTAATAATCTGGTCACATCTTCCAGTCAGTCAACAACATAAATCTAAGAGCGATTGAAAAAATCCAAACTAAGTCTAGTCTATAACCTTTTTCCGTGCTAACACCGGCAATGCACCACGAAGGTTTAATAATCAACGGGGACCGCCATACGCCAAACAACAACAACTCGTAGGCAACCACCCCAGCAAGGAGTGCTGCTCATGGAGATGTTTTCTCGCCAGGATACGTAAGAAGAGAAAACCACACTTGATCGTTCTTTGGTTTTACTGTTATGAGAAAAGCAACAACTCTCGGGATGACAAAGCTCCGCTATATTGCTTTTCCTGGTGACTCGCCCGTGCTCGGTGGTGCAGTTGACCCAGGCTACTCATCACTTGACCGCCGATGTCAAGAATCATGTATTCCTCATGAATATGATGGCATGCATACGCTCAAAGTTGGTAATGGTAATACTTTGCAAATAGCACATATTGGTAACGGCCGTTTTACATCAAATAATCGCAAGTTTTGCTTAAATAATGTACCATGTACCAAAGATCACATCTAATCTTCTCTGCTTATCGCTTTGTAAAGATAATCATGTTTACTTTGAGTTTCACACAAACTTCTTTGTTGTGAAGGACAAAACCACGGGAGCGGTCTTTGCTAAAGGGGAGGAATGAGAATGGTCTGTACGTCTTTGATGGTGTAGGTGGCATAAACCACCAACTTTTCCTCAATCATTTTCTCTCCGCAAGCTCCGCTCGTCTCCAAGCACTGGCTAGGTCATCCAATCTTGAGCACAGCTTTAAGATTATTAGCAATTTCTCACTTCCGCATTAAATAAAATTTGATTTCGCCACCCCCGTCACATTAGCAAGAGTAGGCGTTTGCTTTTTCGTAGTGCTACATTTTATGCACCATTAAGTCTTGTAGTTTCGTACATATGGGTTTCTCCAACTTCAAGAAGTGGTTTTCGTTATTACCTTTTATTAATGGATGTTTTCTCTCATTATACTTGGGTCTTTCCTTTTGATACGCCGTTCGATGCGTTGCATGTCTTTCAACAGTTTCATAAGCAAGTTGAGAATTTAACAGTCATAAAATTAAAACTTTCGGTCGATAATGCTCTTGAATATAAAAAAATTTTACTTCTTATCTTAACAACTGCGGTATACAACATGATTCTCTTGTCTCATACCTCGGCTCAAAACGGTCTGGTCGAACGTCGAATTAAAACATGTTATCTGTGAAGTGGTCTTGCATTGTTGTTTCATGCACAACTTCCTAAATAATTTTGGGTTGAAGCCTTCATCGCCTCTGTTATCTCATAAAGGATACCCAAGTCTTCTAATGTAATCCAAAACCCCTCTTAGAGCTTCTCTACAAAAGCCACCCAGTTACTCTTTCCTCGTGTCTTTGGATGCTTGGCTTATCCATGTCTTCGTCCCTATAATTCCAACAAACTAGAACCTAGGTCTTTACCGTGTGTATTCCTAGGATACAGGTCAGCTCATAAAGGCTATGTCTGTCTTCACATACCCACAAATAGGCAGTATATATCAAGACATGTTAGGTTTGAGGAATCCACTTTCCCATTCTCTCCTCCTCCACGGCAAGCTCCAGAGGTAAGTTCACCTGCTCCCTGTACTAGCACGGATATATTGGGTTCAACTATTTTTCAGCCGATCCATCCAGTGCCACTGCAACTTCAGCAAACTTCAAAGCACATGTGTTACAACCTCCTACCTCACTAGTAACGGCTCGAGATGACACATCCCTGCAGTCTTCAGGAAATTCAGCTGTGATGCCATCACCATCACAATCTCCATCAGCAGTCTCACCTGAAGTGCAGTTAACAGACCAAACGGTAGTGCCAGGGCACTCAATGGTGATAAGAGCTAAGCAGGTATAACAAAGCACCGGCCTTGTCTCACCACTACAAACATCCCTTGCATGATGAAGACTTCATGGAACCAACATGTTACTCAAAGGCATGTACAATCCCAGTGGAGAGATGCAATGGATACTCAAATTAATGCTTTAAATACGGAATGGCACGTATTCTCTAGTCAAATATGAGAATGGCATGAATATAGTTGGCTCCAAACGGGTTTATCGAATCAAAAAGAAATCCCGATGGATCAATACAACGCTACAAGGCTCGACCGGTGGCAAAAGGATCAGTCCAACAAGAGGGTATAGACTTTGGGAAACTTTCTCTCCCGTCATTAAACCGCATACCATTAGGTTGGTTCTTTCCCTTGCTTTGTCATGAATCAATGGTCTCTTCACACCGGATGTGGAGAATGCGTTTCCCATGGTATATTGGAGAAGAGTATATATGAAGCGCCAATCGATATGTCGATTCAACTGCCGGATCACGTGTAAGTTACATAAAGTCCTTATATGGGCTTAAACGGGCACCACGTGCGTGGTTCTCTCGCCTCAAAGAACCATCTTCTCAAGCTCCTGCATAATGGCCTTCATGGACTCCTCTTTGTTATCAAAAGACCTAAAGTCATTAACTTGCATCGATTTATGTTGTGACATAATAGTGACGGATCGGACTCCACCTTGGTTGATACTCTAATACAGTTTGGGTAATGAGTTCGGCACAGAAGGACATGGGAATCTTTAACTATTTTCTAGGTGTTGAAGTGTCAAGGGCGAGTCCTCTAGTTCTTTCAAAGGAAGTATATATCGATTTCTTTGAGACGCACCAAGCTAGACGGCATCAAGCTCCGTATGTACTCTATGGCGGAAAATACAAGACTACAAAAGCTCGGAGGCCGAGAAATTTTCGGACTCAACACTCTATAGAAGTGTTGTTGCTTCTGAATATCCGCATATTACACGTCTTCGATATCTCTCAGAAGCCGTCAACAAGGCTTGCCGCATATGCACGATCCATACATAGAACATTGGGGTTGGTGAAACGAATTCTCGGATATTTGAAGCAAACAATAGACTATGGATCGTTTATAAGATCCCGGAAAGGATTATACACTTAATGCATACTCACGATGCAGGTGGGCGGGTAGTCATGATGATCGAAGATCAACGGTGGGTATTGTATACTTTGAGGTAATCTCATCTCTTGGAATGCTAGGAAGTGTAGAACCGTTTCAAAATCAAGCACAGCCGAATATCGTGGTGTTCACTATAGTCACTTCAGATTATGTGGATCCAGTCCTTACTTGTTGAGTTGCGTGTTGTTACTCCTACACCTTCCCTATGGTGTGACAATCTCGGTGCAACTTCTACCTTCGCCAACCCTATTTTCCAGGCGCGTACCAAGCACATTGAAATTGATTACCACTTTGTTAAAATGGAAAGGGTGGCTCAGAACTTCATGTCAAATTCATCGCCAGAGGGATCAACTAGTCGATATCTTTACAAAAGGGTTGTCTTCACCAAGGTTCCGAGTTCGCAAGAGACAAGTTGAACCATTCGTCAACCCTGGTTCAACTTGAGGAGGGTGTCGGACAAGTAATAATCTCAGTCAACATCTTCCATCAGTCAACAACATAAATCTCTAAGACAGTTGAACAAATCCAAACTAAGTCTAGCTCCATAACCTTTTCCACTACTATCTAGGATCTGAACTTATTTTACGTTTACTAGTTTTTGAATAATGTAATCTCAGCTCATTATAAATACAAGTTTCAATCTCCACACAACTTGTGGAAGATATTCACCAAGGATACAAATCTCGCATCAAAAGGGGATTGACACCTAGGCATTACCAGTTTGTGGTTCTGTTCAATAAACTTCTTCTTCTTCATTATAAGTGCTGAAACACAATCCTTTCCACGATCATGGCTTGGTGAAGTATTATGCCCTGAATAGCGAGGTGTTGCTTTCTTTGTCTCATTAAATGTTTAGAGATTGCCATTGCAAGAAACATTGCTATGATATTATTGTTGCCACATAACCAAAAGATACTGCATTTGTTGGTGATGGTGGTGAGAATCTCCACCGTGAGATGAGTTTATTCCTTCTCCACTTAATCAGGATTTGCATTTCACTAAATCCGGTTATTCCTGCTTAAGATAATGGATGGATGTGATGGACATGTACTTGTGTCTGCATTTCATGGATTATGTCCTCCTGATGTTTACTGAGGACTAACGAAACCAATTTTATTTTTTTAGATTCGAAACACACCTACTGTAACATTTTGTAGAATGATTTTGAGAAACCTACGAGAAGGATGCATGAGACCGGATTTCATGGCCAATGCCATTATCAATACAGGGCATGGTTAACATTTATTTCGTACTACGTATTTCTTCCATTGAGGACGCTACAAATTAGGAGAGGTAGATATGAATATATACGGTTGCCTTTTTTAGATTTAAATTAAATTAAAATTAATTCAATAACTTAATAAGATACACCATGTGTTTTGAGGACCAATAATATTCACGTTTGTTTCAGTGCACTCTTTAAAGGAGTGTGCACAAAATTGGACTCGGACAAAATGGAAAGGGAACGACCCTTGGAGTCGTTTCAGGAATAAGACGCATCCTGAAAGCCCTTTCTTTCTCTTTGTTCTGAAGAGTTTTTTTATTTTATTTTGGAAAGGTTGCGACTTATCGGGCAGTCAATTCCTTATATAAGGTGCTTCAAATTAGGAACGAATCAAAAGAATGCATTGATTTAAAAAACTGTTTGCAGGAAGCGACTTTCTTCAAGGGATGAAAACCTCATAAGGTAATTATATTTGAAAACCTGCCATCTTCTAATGACTTGGATTGGAGATTTATTTTTGAATTTCCATCTCTTTTCTTTTCGTTTTGGATATCCAACAAATTTCTCTTCAGTTTAGTCAATAACTTGCAATGGATTCGCCTGCCAAAATTTAGGAAAAGAGGCGAAAACGTTGAATGAAAAAGTTGAAATATTCACCAATTGGGGGATGAATTGGGGGATGAATTGGTTAAAGGCTAAAGATATTGTCGTTCCCGTAAGTACCCAAATAATGCATCAACGTTGAATTTTGTTAAGCTACAGACGCGAATAAGACCAGAAAAATGGGTTTTTTTGAAGAAAGTTAAGCATAAGGAAATGGTTGCACGAGAATTACAGATATATTTGTTGGAGAATCATGGATAATGATGTGATGCAACCTCTTGAGTCTTAGGATATCGTTTTGTTGGTTTAAGTATCGGTTTGTGTTGGACGAAAGATGTGCTGATGTATGTTTATGAACCTTGGATTGAACAGCGTGTGCAGATTCTTAATGCGATTGGATATGCATTACGTATGAGTATCGAATGAGCGCTGTTATGTCAACTGTTCAGAAATGGATTGTGTTCACGATGAATTTTCATGTCACTAAGTTAAGGTATGTTATAACGTCCAATTCCCCTTCACACATGGGATTTAGTTGATTTAAAGAAAACTTTGCCTGAATTCTTAGACCATTAGTTCCAGGGTGGGTAAAGATTACCGTTGGTTTTGTAGATGGGATATGGCTTCTGCAACAAACACTTATGAAGACATGCCAACTGAATGCATTTTGTATTTTTTGGAGAAAAGTATCAACAAGAAGCTATATAGCATTCAAGTAGATTTTCATTATCCTTGCTCACTGAAGGTTGCAAAGTATTATGGTTATGTTGATTAGTGGGAATTGTTTTGTTTGAATGAGAACATCATTATGGAAATAATGCCTCCAAGGGAAGAAATTGCAATGGGTAAACACTTGGTTGAGAACTTAAAATTGGATTCCACAGATACACTTGGAGACTTGATAAAGGAACCAAATATGCCCGACACGTATGTCATTGTCAACGATTTGGGTTGAGTACTGGCTGCGAAGGATTTTCATATGAAAAGATTTCTCTCTCCACTTTCTGTAAGAAAATAAAAATCATGGATACGTCTCCTAATAAGAAGACCTAAACAAAATAAAAGGTGAAATGATCCGTATACTATAAGAGAATGATTTGGGACTACAGTCGGATGAGTGCTGTTTCATCAACTCTTCAGACACGGAGTGTGTTCCCGATGTATTTCTATGTCACTGAGTTGATGTTATGTTATATCGCCGAATTAACCTTCGCAGATGGGATTTGACGACAAGAACTATGAAATTTGTATAGTAGTTGTCTGAAGCAAAAGAAAACTTTTT
Source organism: Papaver armeniacum (assembly GCA_023531295.1). NCBI lineage: Eukaryota > Viridiplantae > Streptophyta > Magnoliopsida > Ranunculales > Papaveraceae > Papaver > Papaver armeniacum. The sequence continues at coordinate 106,888 of JAJJWW010014618.1, read as the reverse complement.
GTCAGAATTCTGTGACTCAGTTTCGATCCCTATAATGCTAGATAATACCACTTTTATGTTGGTATTGGATGGTTTATGAAATATGACGGTTGGAATTTAGGGTTGAAATATGAAGTCCAAAAGCACTTCTTCAAGATGGTTGGATATACGATTCATGTCCAAAATTCAAATCGCGCGTGCGGGAGATGGATGATTAATATGTGTTGCTGCAACAAAAACTTTCCCCATCCAGTAATAAGGTAACAGAGGTTTGGATTGAAACACTTTTCATTCCAAACAATGATTCAATTGTAGGTACAAAGGAAAACAGAATATCCTTAAGACCAGACAGGTGTGGTGAATCTTTTTTGGATGATTAATATTTTCTCTAGATTTCTCTCAGTTTGGATATGGTTGTTGCACACGCCGGTGAAAAATAAGAACAAAGTGGGTTGCGTATGTTAAGTTAATATTCCTTCAGAGGTAACCAAGTTAGTATTTCTTAACAATCACATTAAGTTAGTATTTCTTAACAATCACATTATTTAAATTGATAAGTAGATATCGAGTAGAAGAAAGCTTGCAAGATGAACTTAATTTACAACCGACAACAGGAAGGGCCAAGAGAAATCAAATTACGGATTGGTAGAACAAGTGAAGTATAAATTTCTACGCTAACTTACAAGATAATGGTATTTCTAACGTCGTTAAAAATACTATTGGGATACTTCGGCCATCAATATGTTCGCCAGAAAGAGATTCAAGTCAAAGAACATCATCAAGAAAGACAATCATCTTCAAAGACAATCATCGCCAGAAAGATGAAACAAGTGCCCATTTATTTTATGATTGTTGGCATCAAAGAGAATTTGAGATTATTTTGTCGATGGATGCAACTTCAATTGGACTTACAATAGTAATATTTCCACAACCATAAAAGCTTGGTGTCATGATTGGGGTGATGAAAGACTTGACCGCATATGGAACAATTTACCGGTGGCAATTTGGTGGTGCATTTGGAAAGAAAGTTACAGAATTTTCAATCACAAAAAGAGGAATTTGGAAAGTCTAATTCGAGATATTAAGATTCAAGTTTACTTTTGGCCGAGTCAAACACTAAAATGTTGGGTTTTTACGTGCTAATATGGTGATAGCTTTATGGGACTCATATTTTATTGGTCGCTTTGAGTTGGATTTGAGATCTTGGGTGGATGTTTTTTTGAGTTCTTTTGGATATTGTTTCTTTGTCCTTTTCTTTTGGTGATTGATTCCTTCTTCGGTTTCATCTTTTTTTGTATCGGTTGTATTTATTGGGTTGAGTACCCCTTAAGTACCGTTTTTCCAATGAATCTTTTCCTATTGACCGATCAAAAAAAAAAAAAAAAAAATCATCTTCAAATAACGGTATCTTTTTTTGCTTAACCGATTATTAATTCGGAGCACCGTAAGTTTCAGTTTATAACTATCTTCATTAACTTGAAGTGCAAATTTTGGGACTCCATACTTATCTTGACTCCAAATTGTTTACTGATTTTTATACAATCTTTTGTGTCATTGAATTAATCTATATTCATGGCATGCAAAGCAATTATATACGAACTAATAAAGTACATCAATTTATGATCAATTGCAGGTAGCAGGTGTTGAAAAACCCAACTGAGTGTTGCCCAACTCTTTAGAAGACCAAAAAATAATTAAGCGCCAAAGTTGAACAGTGGTAGACGTATAAGGGAATTGAAGAAGGAGCATCAAACCCACTTGCTTTAGAATCATATGAAAATTCAACTTTTCACCGGGCACAATCAGATCACGCTTGCATGTAGAAAAAATTAAAATGCATCATCCATTATGACACTAGCCCGTGCATCAATGCACGGGCATGAAAGACCTTGTTAGAGTATATATACAAAATCATCCGGCCGCTTATTCGCCGCTCCGATCCGGGATGGGTGGGCAGTTGCCACATAGTGCTCATCCACCGTGCGTAGCACTTTGGATGTCTACATGTCACGTGTATCCTGGATCAATTACCAGTGTAAGGCTTGGTGGCCTGAAAGTTGATGACTTAAATGGATATCGCATATTGCTGAAAACTGAGGTAAATTGAAATTATACCTCTTCCCCTGAAATCATTCTTCTTATAGCCTACAAGGTTCGTAACTAATAAATTTATTAATTGCCTAAAAAATCAAATTTTCTCCTGCCTATTCAAATTTTCAGACATGGATCACGGGACACCTATATCTAGATTGCTTTGGCAACTCCTTTTCAAGAAAAAAAATAATAAAAAAAATGCCGGAACAACGAATACATGTTGTAAACCCATCAGATAAGAGTAGGTAAAGATTCTCCTGCCAATTTAAATTTTCAAATCTGGACTAGCGGATATAGGTTCTATGAATCCATGTATATGGCAAGTCCCGGATATAGGTTCCATGAATCTTTGTATATAGCAAGTCCAATTTCGGGAAACATTAAATTTTTTACACCGGGAATTATAGCACTTTACCCTGCCAAATACGCAATATTCAAAATAAAATTTTGATCTCAATCAATGGGATATATACCAAAGAGGGGCAATAACAAACTACACGATTTATAATTAAGTTCTTTACCTACTTGGAAACTTATATTCGATACATAATCATTAAATAAGCAATAGCTTCATGAAATTACACAGTTAAAAGAAGTGGTCCCATCAAAATATAAAAGAAGTAAAAGAAGTTCTTTTTTTATTATAACAAGTCTCTGGTAAATTTAAACACTGTTCACAACAACCGTTTGGGAACATACAATTCCGCAGTCTATCAGTTTTATTGTAATAGGAAACTTCTATGGGTATTACATACCCATTTCAGTCTAATTTATTTCATGCTTAAAAATAAAAATAAAAAATTAAATACTGTTCGGAACCAAAAGAAAAGACATGGGCTGACAATTCATGGACTACTAAAGAATTTTCTGTATTTATAGTTTTGAACTGCATAGTTTCATTGATTCAATATTCAATATTTTACATATACAAGAAGTAGATAAGGATATGTTCTTGGCTAATCTATTTACAACTGATTGGAACAACTTTGACTAAGTTGTTGATGACTAAGTTATTCTCTATCGACTACAACAAGACTAAAACAAACTTGACTAAGTTGTACTCTATCGAGTACAACAGAAGATATATACATGTTGTTGCTGCAGTACAGGTATGTTGCTGTAGAACTGGTGAGTTGTTGTGGTGTATCTCATTACCTCCCCTCAAGTTGGAGCCGGTTGAGGAATGGAACAAAGGCCCAACTTGCTTAATAGACGAGAGTAGCGATCATGGACTACACTACCTAAGCCTGATGTTTGAAATTTAAATACAATTTTACACTGAATACCAACAAAAGTCACAACACAAATACTTTAGAGTGCACCTTAAGGTTGAAGGAAGTTGGTTGAGAATCTAATTTACTTGGGTGATATATTATTTTGAAATTGGAGATGTAGTGAAATTAAATAATGGTACAGAGTAATATAATTTTAACAAAAACTTTAAGATCAACTGATCCGAGAGGAACAAAAGAATAACACATTGAAGACATCAAGATAATTAACAGAAGAAAGGAGCTTGTTTAAGGTGGCTGCCAATCAAAAAGGGTCTCCCAACTAAACAGTAGATCAGTAAAAGAGAAAGAGATTTCTGGATGGAACACCTTCATCCAAGAAAAAACTGTTCCTTCTACGCTACAGTAACTACACACTCGTTGTTTAGGGTTTGGCGACTTGCCCGAGAAATAAAAGCGCCATCATTTTTTAACTTGACTTGGATCCACTCGTCCACCAAAAGAGTAATTGTACCAGGTAATGTCCATTGGCATCTTGGAATCACTGGTAGTAGAGTTCGGTCAGCTAAATACATATATCATTCATCGATATGTATTGCACATGCTTATGGAGATAATTATTTTATGACTTCAAAATAGATGGATTTCCCCAAAGAGAGGGATTCCCTATATAAGATAAACCCTCCTGCCAAATAGAGGTTTGATTTTCGTTCGACACATGATGAGCTGCTGAGGGAATCCATGGAAGGATTATGCTGCTGATTTTTTCGTAACGCTTGTTGAATGATATCGTCCAAGCCTCAGGAAGACTTGTTTCACTGTGGTTGATTCTTGTGTAGCGTACCTGTTTTAAATTACGCGATTCCCAAGGAGACATCAGAGCTTTGGTTAATGGAATCTCAATACATTATTTGCTGCTGGAGAAGAGAATGAGGCGTAGATGATTCGATACACTTGGGCAACCAACAGTTTCACAAATATTAGTGATAGTTCAGTATCACCTATCTTTAGCAGCCTTGAGACGATGTTGTTTGGAAATCCAACGTCTTCGAGCCACATCCAAAAGGAAATAGCTTTCCATGCTGAGCTTCATGTCTTGACCTAAGTCAATGACTAAGCGTTTGTATAAACCATGATCTATAGCATGGAATGACTTTATTTCTTCGTTAGTTGGGAATGGAGATGGTGCTTGAATGTATTCATGTCGAATAACAACGAAAAGACCAACACACTCAAAAGCCAACAAAATACTGCTGGTAAGAATGAGGTCAGTATTTATATATATATATACGTTCAAAGACTTGCTGCATTTGGAGAGAAACCTTCTAAATCTTAATTTGACTAGGATTCAGTCTAGTAATCCTTTTAAAACACATTTCCTAAAGAAACTAGGATGATCGAATAGACCATCATTCTAAAACTCTAGTGGAACTTCGAGGTTTCTAGATTGGTTAGTTTGACCAGTCAACAGTAAAAAATTAATTAACAATTTGTTAGTTTCCCTTTTACTTACAGAAAGCTATTTTGTGGTCTAACGCTGTACTTGCGATATCTAGAAGAGGTCATGGTGTTAGTTTCCATTCTTTTGCGTAACCGAGTACTCCCTGAACGATGTTTCTACGCTGTGAAAATATTGATATCTCTGTAAACAGGTTCTGTTCAGTCTAGTTAGACGCTGGTTTGCTGCTTCACCTATTACTGCTGCCAACAGATGAGCTGAAACTTGATTTGTGTACGAAACTATGAATGAATGACTTGGGTCTTGTATGTTTTCTTGATTGTGAAATCGCATCTGTAGTTTTGTTGCATGTATAGACATCGTTCTAGAACAGCTTCATCTATAAGCTTGAGGCCTCCTTGTCTTTCATCTTTCTCATCGGAACACAAGGATGTTGCATTATCATCACATGGTTTTTCTACAATCTCTAAAGTTTTCCCAATTTCTTGGCTTTTTAAACTCAAAATTGAGAGTTGAGTCGCCCGTTGCCAAAATAGAGTAACTGAGGAGCAATATAAGAATTTCGATTAAACAAATAAATGTTCTAACCGGTAATATGGAGGAAGGTTTCAAGAAATTTCAAGACCTTGTTGATGACAACCCTGGAGATTATACGCTTATCTTTCAGGTATATCAATAATCACTACTACAGATAAAGCAAAGACTGCTGGAAAAAAAGAAGATCACACACAAAGGAACCAAGCAAAGAAATCAGAAGAAATATTTCAAGAATTTCCCTGAGTGTTCCTTGAGATTGCAAATTGACGCACTAACAGTACTGGTATATCACTTTATGGCCCATCTATTTACCTCCACCCCATTTCCTCTGTAATGTCAATGCATTTCTGTATTTTGGCATTTCCTTAAAACTCCTACTCATGAGCAACTAGAAAAATATGTGTATCATGAGAAAGGCACGCTTTCTTTTTCACTGAATATAAAATTTCTGGAACGCGATTTAGCTCCGGACGCCGCATCATAGACAAGGGAATTTGTATTGCAGGTCTCTATTTCAGCATTGTTTACAAGAAAAAGTTTATGCAACTATTCATCCACTAAACTAAAGTCAGATAAACATGAATATAGCCAAAAAAATTGCATTTAACAACACCAAGATTACTACTATACTAAAGTTCGATAAAACAAAACAAAGATGAGATGGAGGACAAGGACAGTGACTAATCATGTGCAAATGTTTTAAGAAAACGTTTTATTACGTTCAAGAACAATCAAACCATTATACTCTAGGTACAGCTTTCTCTTCAAGCTGCTGTTTTAGCTGCTGATTCTTTTCCTTATGTCTCCAAACTTGATTCTTTGTGTCTGCATTCCTGACTCCACCTCGACTCGAACCCTTTCTTTTTTTGTGGTCGAATTTCCCATATGGATAAGTCGTCGAAATCTCGTTTTTCTTAGTTCTTATAAGATGTGATTCAAAGTCTTTACTTCAGTTAATTCCAAAATCTTTTTATCTTCCTCTCCTCCAATGCTTTTAGTGATACAAACTGTTTACATGAAGTACGGTCTCTTAACATGTGTAGTGATCTTTCTTTTAAAAATCCAGAAGATATTCCAGTTGGTTATCTCTAACTTGTTTCAAGTCATGACTGTAGAAAGAATGCTTATTGAAAAATAGAACTTCATCATCCTTCGTAAGGGCGAATGTTCCGGCCTCAAATGGAGGTACCTGCAATGGTGCCAACACTCAAACCACTGAGCACTTACTCCAATGACGGTATTGAGTTCCTTCTTCTTTATTTAATGACCATCTGTCGTAAAAATAATCACTGTATTTATGGACAATGCACAATGATCCTCCCAAGACCCGGTTGGATAGCTGACGCGGACGATGAGATTTTTTGAAAGGCCAATTATCTAGGGAAAAAATACTATTAGTCCAAAACCCCATCAAAATATACTTCAGTTAGTCCCGACTCCATTCAACTAGGTACAAATTAGTTTTTCATTCAAAGTACACAACCTTCCCGATTTACGATTTACCCAAATATTTACAAGCAACCAAAGCCTGATCATAACCATGTTTCAAAGAATTTTAAATAATATAAAAAAGAATTAAAAATAATTTATCTTTCAAACCGTTTGTCCAAAATTCACAAACTTTATATATTCGAAAGCTCTTTTTCCGAGAGCTACAAAAAGAGTACCCATATGACTATATAATTCTCATTTTTAAAAAATCTTAGTTTACATTGGCGTATAAACATGTACATGTCTACAAAAATCCAAAAAAATCAAAAGACAAAACAAGGTGCACCAGTTTTGTACACCAACATAGCAAAAGTAGACTGCAACCGAATCTCATACGATAACAAGTTATCTAGGTCATTCCCAAGGGTTTATCGAACACTCCTCTCATACTCATTTGAAGCCTCGTAGGCACATGAAAGCATCTTGTTGATACGCAAGACATGGAATTGATGTATTTAAACGCATCTATACATACAATGACGAAGAGGAAAAGTGGTCGAAACAAGAGATCAACCTATTGTTTCATAGATTTTTTAACCGACAAGGAATCTAATAAAACAACAAAATAATTATATAGTGGGAGCTAGATATTGGTGACTCATAAGCTAAAATATCACAGAAAGCACCATTTCTAACTTATTTTTACCTAGGCCTATATAATCGAGAATTACTAATAAAGCATGAATACCGGGTAACACATTGATAAACCATCCAGTTCTTACGGTGCTACAACTCAGAAAAAATGATTATACTAACTTACAAGTATGAGCTTAAATCTATTCATCGGTCTGCAGAGATTATTTTAATAAAACTGTTTGAAAATGGAACTGAAGCTGCAAAAAATATCCTAGAATGTACATTATCTTTGCCTAAGAGATGTTACAAGGATCTAAATTTCTAATGAGAGGACAACTTTTGATGGTATAAGAAAGAGATGCAGTATGTAGAACTATTAGTTGGTGTGCAATTATGTGCATATTAACCATCAAGATGTGTAGAACTATGTGCACTTAACGATTTATATGTGTACAAATCATATACGTCAACTAACAGTGCACCACTATGTGCACATTAATGATCAACAGTGTACAACTATGTGCACGTCAACTAATAGGGTGTACAAATGTGCACATTAAAGACAACATGTGTATAATCATGTACACATTTAGAATCAACATGTACAACTATGTACATATTACCAATTCAATATCTAAAGAGCCGAAAGTTGGATTCTACTTTCAAATCAGTAGGAGCTAGTAACCCATATGTTAAAGAACTTAGTAGTATTTGCTTCTCCTGTTCATTGTATCCAATGACCTTGTTCCCCAATCTCATCCTGTTAATTCTCAATCTGTTCCCCTTGAATTATATATAGAAATGAAGTTAATATCTTAAATGAAATCTCTCATACATACTAGAGCTCAATACAGGTATAACTATGTGCACATTAAAAATCAACATGTGAAATTATGTGCACAATAACGATCAATAAGTGTACAATTATGTACATTAACTAACAGTGTACAAATGCTGTGTGTACATAAAAAGTCAACATGTGTACAATTATGTACACATAAGAATCAACATGTGTACAACTATGTACACATTAACAATTCAACATAAAAATAGTTGGTCCAGTTTTCGTGAGACCTTCCTCAACACACATATTTGGACACATCAAACTTGTATTTTATAATTGCACAATATTTACACCCCTAAAAAAATGCATAAAATCGATTAATCGGACACAAACCTACTTTTTCATCTTAATTATAATTACGAGAGGTGCACCAATATGTACACCCCAAAACATTTATAGTCAATTATTCATATCCACACACATACCTATTTTTCATTAAAAATAGACTGTGCACCAATATGTACACCCCTACAAACACCTATGAACAAACCTATTGCATGAGATTTACATCGTGCACCAATATGTACACACCCAAAAAATTATTAAGCATTGTTCACTTAACAATACAACAACTAAACAGTATGAGCTACGTAATAAATATGTACGCCCTAATTACTTACCTCAAAACATGCACCATTTTCATATAATCATGACATAGAATTGTGTGCAAAAATACTATTCAAATGTTTATATGCACACTAACGATCAATAGGTACACCTATGTGCACATTAACGATCCACATGTATACAACTATAGGTGTACAACTATGTACACATTAACGATCGATAGGTGTACAACTATGTACACATTAAGAATCAACATGTGTACTACCAAGGACACTACAAGTCAAGCATATCATACTTTTTTTCGAGAAAAAAAAGAATGAAAAGAAAAGAAAAGAGTCCCTGATTCCATAATATGCCATTTCATGTTTTACTTCCCTAGTTTAACATTCAAGTTGCGAAGTGACAAAAATAGTATATTAATGAATTTAATAGTATTATGGAACATTTATGTTTTACTTTACATGTAAATAAATATTTCAAGGATAAATTAGATTTAACCATGTTAACAAATGAAATCTTCGGTCTGAGATCCCTTATCCGGTTATCATTTCTACGTCCGGAGTATGATCACAGAGATCCCAGGATCACTTAGTTGGCTTGATAAAATTTTGCTTACTAAAAAATAAATAAATAATACTTTCTTTTCACATAAGCATATGGATTGTCTAAACATAAACTTTTTACTAGCTAGATCAAATAGCTCGAAGGATATTCCTCAATTCCAAATATGACATGTGAAAGACAAAGAACTAGCTTTACTTCCAACCCAATTCTTACGATTACATGATAAGTAATTTACTTGGCGATCAAGATGTTTGGCCATGATAGCATACTCTATGGAACCCACTTTTCCGGACAAGCCATGAGATAACTGATAACGTATACGAAAAATCAAGTAAAATTACGATTGTTTGCTCATTTTGGAATCGCTTCCAACCGGTTGCAATCCACTAATGGCAGCCACGTTGTTGATCAACCTATGAAATCAAACAAAAAAACTAACCGAGTATAAGTAAAAAAAATAATTTTATGCATGGAAATAAGTGTTTACGTGCAAAATTCTTTGTAATTATGTAGAGATAAAAGGCCTCACGACTTTAGCATGGTCTATACAAAAATTTTAGCGTTTTCTCAAACTTAGTGAGATTCAAAAAATGAAATGCATGTCCTCAACATTTTAGATGTTCGAATGTAAAGTAATATTATATATAATATACGGTGCTAGTACTATGATTAGATGTCTAATACAAATATTAGGACTGTGAAAGGAAAACATTGAAAAGACAAGGATACAAAACGGCACATTACCAGTTTGACTTATGCATCTGCATTCCATATAGGTGATGTATGTAACCAAGTTAAACAAGATGCGATTTGTAAGATTGAAATGAAAATAAGTTGCAGGATCACTTGTTGCCCACTTGACTAGTGCTACTGATTGTCAAACACTCCATTTGATCAATTCTAATGCTCTCCGATAACGAGTCCATCTTCTTCCCTTGTTGTTACCTACTAGTTGCATGGAAACTTACAATTAGTTTATCTCTTATAACGTAGCTTCTCTAATGTAATCAGTAATAACAATAATATAAAAATTGCTAGTACCAGACTTGACTACATAGTTTACCATTAATCTCTACCGATGCCTAGTGACTATAAAATAAAAGAGACACTTGTATATACCTTGTATGAGTAATCAAGTAAAATATGCTTTCTACTCTTGAGTAACCTACTAACAACGTGTGCATATAGATACCATTTGTACTCGGAAGCAATGGATTTAGCAGAACTTTTTTAAAAATTATTATTCATCGATCAAAAAGAAAACAAAATTGATATGTGAATCTCATCTAATAAATTGTCTCCTGTTTATGAATCTCATCTAAAATCATATCTCTCTCATATCTAACCTATTAGAAAAAAATAAAAAAAAATTTATAATTTCAAATCAAACATGTAATAAAAACCCTAAAAGAAATCTTTACTTTGAGTCTTATAAAAACCCTAAAAAATTCAAATGAAATTCAATATCACTTAAACTAAAAAAATCCAAATTGAATATTCAAGATATAGATAACTCGATAAGAAGATGAAACTTATCTTTAAAATGATTTTGGTGACGAAAATCTTGAGGATTCAATTGTTCATGATCTTGCGTATATCAATTTTTCATCATTGGTTTTCGAGTATATTTCAGGAAACGTTTTTGATAGTTATTAGATTTTCTTTGCTTATTTTGAATCAAGTCGAGATGAATCAAATGTTTGAATCCTCGGTTTGAAATGTACCTCTCTTGCCTCTCCTTCCCTTTTCTTTGATCTGTGTTTTCTCTTTCCAAAACTAACAAATTATGATTCAAGGACATTTTGGGTAACAAAAGAATCAGATCGGTGAACAAAGGGATCGACTGGCCCACTCGGACTAAACTGTCTCGAGAGGGGAAATTTTGGACTAACCAATATTAAGGCTTGGGGGACAGGACTAGAGTGTCTAAAGCCCACTAACTTTGGGACTAAACGTCAATTTCTACAATTATCTATGAAACAAGGTGGTGTCAAGGAGATCATAGTGAACTTTTCGTCTGCCAAATCAAAAGCCACAATATTTCCTTGTTTACCGTCTACCCACGAAGAACTCACGTTGACAAATACGCTTGGATACGTCTGCTCTATTCCGTATGTGAATTTGCCAATGTATCTCCACCCTGTGCAACTGCCAGAGTGTATACGTAAACCCGTCTTCCAGCTTCGACAAAAACTTGGTGGATTTTGACTACCTTGTATTCATTTGTAGTCGAAGATATTCTTTTAAAACAGGATTACATACATAAATAAGTTTATCATTGTAAGATTCGTATTCGACATCCCGGAGAAATACAAACCAAACCATTGCAAGAACCAAAGAATTCTACAAGTTTTTAATTCATCCATGGGGAATAAGTTGATCCTTGTATATTTCATGATGCATTCATATGGAGCGTATGTGCAAAATAAAATTGTTTCCTAGGATTACCACTACTTGCAGTAGAAAACACAAGACCCACCTTACCAGAAGCAGCACTGGCATTATCCTGTTCATAGACACGGCTTTGATATTTCCGAGCAAACAACGTATCGTAATTGATGAGACTTTCAAGTTTTGCATACTTGTTTGCAATGTAAGTGGAAAGTATGTCTATTGTGACATCTGTTGGGAGTATGTTCTCCATGTCAAGAACCTATTGGTATAGATTAATAAAACTAGGGTTGCAACAGAATTAGAGATCGGGACCGAACCTTGAAGATAGACGACTGTGAAAGAGTTACAAGGTTTTTTTTTTGGTTTGACTTCTAGGTTTGCTAGTAAGAATCATAATGAGGTGAGTATTTATATGTTCACAGACTGAATCAAAGAAAACTGCATAAATCCTAATTAGATTGACAAGTATTTTCTTGGAAAACACGAACCCTAGGGCTTGGACTAGTTGACCTTCTTAATACTGGTGAGTACTACACCTTCCATCGTTTACTTTCGACGTCAATGGGAAGATGGGATCAAAATTTTAGGGGTTTCACTTTTAGAGATCACGTTTAGAATTATAGGAGAAGAAGAAGAGAAGAAGATGAAATGGTATAAAGAAAAGCTGATTTAGGTAATTAAATTATATAGGATGAGGTAGTATTGTAACCACTCATATTTGGCCTCCCCTTAGTAAGGGCATTATGCCCATATAAATCTCGGATACCCCAATTAATCTCAGATAAATTCTAATCCAAATTCAAATCCAAAGTCTTTTACAATAGCAAATACCGGGTCGACTACAGAATATCTCCTAAGAGTGGAACATATGTTTTACACCGGCTTGTCCGAACCTCGCACAACTTGCACTAACGGCAAGCAAAAAAAAATATACAACTCGTTTACATATAATTAAAAAGATCCATGTCAAAAATTTAACAGCTGAAAAAACATCATGCATGACGTTCTCGAGCTGTACAAGTAATTGACCACACGCCCATAGCTGGCACCTGGTGCTTCAGTGTGAAACAAGTGTTGGAAAGCAGTTGGAAGTTCATTTAAGTGCCCTTCTTTCTTTTCTCTTCATTATATCTCAAGAAAGTCAAATATTATGATTCTACTACTACGTAGTACAGTGGATAGCTATCAACTAGTTATGAACATGAAAATTTCTTAAGAGCAAGCTGGTGGTGCGAGCATAACCAAAGACAAAAGAGGAAAAAAGACCAAAATTTTGGTTTTAGTCCGTGTTGTGGCCCTATGGGCGAAGAATAAATTTGGTGGAGCGTACGATATAAGTTCGCCTGATGGTGGAGCGTGCATTATAAGTTCGCCCGATGGTGGAGCGTACATTATAAGTTCGCCCGATGATGGAGCGTACATTATAAGTTCGCCCGCTGGAACGATATCCATGTTCACGTACTTGAAAAAAACAAAAAAAAACAAAACAAAAAGAAATTTATGGGGCGGACATATAATAGCCCGCCCCATTCAAGAGAAAATCTGTTTTTGTCATGGGGCGAAGAGTATGGACATTCGCCCCAACATGAAAGAAAAAAAAAACCGGGCGAACGTATAGTTAACGCATTGGTCGTGAGCGATTCACTTTATGCACGCCCTTTGGTGTGGGCGTTAACTATACGTTCGCTCGACTAAAAATTTGGGTTTGGTCTTGGTCCCAGGACCAAATATAATTCAGGATTTAGTCGATGGTGAGGATTTGGTCGATGGTCCGTCCCTCGCTTTGTTTTTTTACCAAATAAATGGGTTTTGATATTACTACTTGATTGCTCTAACAACTAAATATTAGGCTGCTTCACTAGTTAGATCTGACTCGTCTCGGATCTGCGAGAAATCGTCTGATTGAATTAGATCTGATTGAATATGTTTGTTTTTGAATCAGTCGATTCAACTGGTTCAAAAATATATTTGAGTAGGTAGCTTGACCCGATAAATCAGGAATATTTCAAACGAATCCAAATCAGAAATTATATATATCAGCTATCTATCGAGTATCGACTCAAAATTAAAAACAAAATATGGACATTTAACTCACGACGATCAGAAGTTGAATCAGATCATGAACGTGTCAGATGCAAACAAACACGATCTAATTGCACGTTATACTCCTCTCTCTTTCTCTCTGTGCCGTCCATCTACTTACCTTTTTAGGAACTAACAGCCACTTCACAACTATCTGCCAGTCTCCTCCCCTCTCTGACTTTCCCCCACACTTTGAGATGCACTTTCTAACTATATTCTTCCTTTTATTCTACTCCAACTCATTCACACTCTTCCTGATAATCCAATAACTATATTTCTATTCTCAAACAACTTGCACTTTCTCTGAAACATAGCAACGAAAAAATGTCTCAGCAGCAGATACTTTTAATTCATGAAGAGAGAAGAGTTCTCCAAAAGTATGTGGATGGATGCATCAGGAAGATTAGGTTCCAGCTTGGTTGAAACTCTACTTCAAAGGAATTATATTGTTCATGCTGCACATCTCCACCTGTAGTGATTGAACCCCTTAAATTGTTTTCACCAATTTGGTTTCATCTCAGTGAAATTTCTAAATTTCTGTTTTTGCCTTACACAGGTAATTTGCAGCCATTAAAAGTTAGCTTAATTGTCTGAACAATAAGAAATTGAAGATATTCGAAACGGATCCCTTGATTATGAAAGAGTAGCAATGCAACGCATTGAAAGAGTGTTCTGCTTTGTTTACTCTTTCGAAACTCCTCAGGAACAACCCATCTTTGATGTATGTACTACTTAATTTCTCTACATACCCTTTTCTGGATGTTAATTTCACTGATCTTAATTTTCATTTCCAGCTTCTTTCTCAGGTGTTGATGGGCTGAAATCAGGTAAGAGCTGCTCATAACGTGATAGAAGCCTGTGCCCAGACAGATACAATGGAGAAAGTTGTATTCACATCATCAGTAACAACAGTTATTTGGAGAGAAGACCATAAATCCACCACCGCCGACGAGCTCTCCGAAAGGGATTGGAGTGATGTCAATTTCTATCAAAAAATTCAAGGTATAATTTAAACATGTTATCAATCATTTTGTTCTATTTAACTCTAGACTTAGTCTGTATATTCAGAAATGAATTATAACAATGTATTGGTGAAATTGTTACAGCTGTGGCATGGACTGTCAAAGACACTAGCAGAGAAAACAGCCTGGGCATTTGGCAATGGACAGAGATGTAAATATGGTGAGCATCAATGCAGGATTATTAGTAGGACCAGATATTCCAATGAAGACACCTTATTTGAGGGCAGCTGAGATGTATGAAGATGGTGTACTAGTTACAGTAGACTTGAAATTCTTAGTTGACGCTCATATCTGTGTATACGAAGATATTTCGTCCTACGGGCGATACTTATGCTTTAATCATGTGGTTAATCGTCCTGATGATGCCGTCGAGTTTGCAAAAATGTTAACTCCGTCGTCCGCGACAACTTTATCAGCTGCTACCAGGTCAGTAGGTGGTGTCATGCAATGAACTTAAATTTGGTTTATCTTTAACATGGGATCATTAAAGACGATGCCTCCTCCACTAGTACACAGTTGCTACACTCTACTTTAATTCTTTTCTTGTGTTTAATAGCCAGAAGATTTGGGGATCTTTGAGCAAAGATGGTAATAAGAAGCTGAACAAATTAATGGTGGATTGCAAGAATTGATGGTATCTTATATGTGGATAGAACAGGTAGCCTCAGATTTTAAGTATACGTTTGTCCAAAAAATAAAATGAAAAAATGTCTTGGCTGCTAATGGGGGTACCAGTTTGTTTTGGGGACTTACCGTTCCCTTTCGATAAGTGAGTTGTCTTATATGAAAATTTGGTACACCCCTAAATATCATGGTACTTCTATTAGCAATTTGATGATATGTGGAGGGGATAGAATGGTAGCCTCACAGATTTAAGCATACGAAAAAAAAATGACATGGCTGCTAATTGGGGTACCAGTTTTGCTTGTTATGTATCAATTTCTTACAAATGAATTTTGTCTTATATTAAAATTTGGTACACCCTTAAGCAGTTTGAGTATCCTTATTTGCAGCATTGAGAATAGTACATGGCAATACTGTTTTAAATTCTTCGAAAAAAGGCAAATGCGAAATAGAGGTTTTCATTCTCCCATCCAGCACTTTCCAAATTCCCATCCAACTACATAAATCATTAACTCTTTTTAGATTGGGTGAACAATACTCACTTCAATATACCTAATCTCCATCTTTCTTTGGTATACTCCTAATCTCCATACTTAACATAACTCGTCACCACCAAATTGATCAGGTTTAAAAACAAACATTGCATATATCCATCTTAATCAAGTTTGTAAATCAAATTGGATAAAGTGGGTATGGTGCCGCTGGTGGTAGTATATAGTCGCCTAGTGGTGCTACCATGGAGTGTCTAAATTAACATACTATCCACGTTTTGAACCTAATTTGATTAAACTTACTTTGTAGGGATTCATTCACCGAGGTAATGATATTATGTTCATCCATCGTTAATGATATGTCATATTGGACCTCATTAATTAACCGCACATCCTTCGAGTTAATCAATTGGATGTGTTTTACTTTATGAATTTGATCTCATTGGAGGATGGGATTGCCTATTTCCTTAGAGAATTTGATCTGTTAGGAGGATGGGAAGTCCCGATTTCTTGGGAAGATCCGATAGTGTATCACATAAATCATAAAAGTTAGGTTGAGATTTAAGAGAGGGGAGGAAGAAGAAGACGGTTTAGGGTGTGTTTTGATCACCCAACTTAGAAAGGTTTATACAAAATTTAATATGTGTAGTTGGGATGGGATTTAGGAAAAATGGGGATAGGAAATAAGTAAAACCAATAGTTATTAGTTATCAATGTCCGATTGTAATTGTACTTTGTGGTACCACGTACCCACGACAAGTTGTAAATTAAACTTTTTATAATAAAATCTATGCTTCAAAAAAAATATAATCCGTGTAATATAAAGCCAGAGATGTAATTCTTCCCCAAAAGATATGGAATTGAAAATTTCTATGGTGTTTGTCTGTTTGATCAGAGAGTAAGTAACCAGCAAGATACAGCTGAGAGGATGACATGAGAACATTGTGCTTTAAATTTAAGAAAATGAAAAGTCAAGAGCTTTAAATTGAGATTGAAAATTGCATAAAACCAAATACTATAATATGTACGTGTCTGAAATTTAAGACGATTGTTAAGAAGATATCAATACAATATCTGAAGACCCAACTTGGTTGATATGCAAGTTAATATTTCAACCAACTTAACAGGGACTAAAACAACCAACTAAAATTGGAGATACAAGTGGCTGCTAATAGGGTCGATGAAGTCGTTTTCTCAATCAAGAATATTTTTGTGTTCCCACTCTAGCTAATGGATGTGAAATACAGTCATTTACATAATTTAAAAACAACAAAATAGTAGAGTTATAGAAAATTTTGTCTTTGAGCAGAGAATTTAGCTGGGTTATTTTTTTTTTTTACCGAGTAGTTTGATCTGACTTATTATATTTGATTATGATCGATTACATCTAATTTAAAAACAACAAAATAGTAGAGTTATAGAAAATTTTGAATCTAGTTGCAAAATAACTATGAAATAACTATGAGTCAGACGTACGAACTGAATGACACCTCAAGCCATATATTTTATAAAAATATAAAGTTGACATTTGACTTGATCCGAGTCAGATTCGTATCGCGATTCAAAGATTAGGAAAATATGAGAACAAACAAGCTAACGTCTCTGCCCAAGTCAGATACCGAGTCAAATTCAGATCGCGAGTCAGACCCAAACAAATAAACAAACAAGATAGGTAGTTGCACACACTGTTTACTTGTAGCACCACCTCCCATTCGTCCAAGCTATCTAAAGTGTAAGTGAATTGTGACGCCTATTTATGCAAAGGAAATGGCGAATTGTGACGCTTGTCTAGGCAAAGGTAATGCCTTGCTGCAAAAAACATGATGAGGCTGAGACCACTAATGAAGATAAAAACATTTAGGACGTAAAGTTAGTGGATTTTGATAATACAAACGACTAAAATTTTGATCCCATCTCCCTTTGAGTATGCCAATGTGGTGATCACTAAAAACACTTAAAGCCTTTCGTCGACCACGTGGGGTGATGTGCCGGAAGGGATTGGAGAGGAAGTCGATAAACAAGGCAAAGTGGTCGGTTGTTTTTCAGAGAAGGAGAATTCAATTATTTTAGTTTATCATAATAGGACAGCTTTGGAACCCTAGTTGTTCTTGCTTTCATATCTTTTTCATCCTGTATGACTATGAAGACAAAATTAATCAAGCTGTCTTACCATGTCTTTAAGGAGGTCCACGCAATCACACAGTTGCTGGATTAAAAGTCATGTAGATTAATTTTGCAAATAAATGTTCCTCGAAATTCAGAATGAACATTGCTGTCTGTTCTGTGGCATACTAAAGAATGAAAGTTTGTACTTAATAATGGTCATGTATTGTCATTATGATATCTTTTTATCAGTTCTCCAGCTCCGGCCACAGAAGAGAAAACTTTTTTTCTCTCTCCTCTCTCAAAACCCCTTCTCCTCTAAAAAAACCTTTCTAGTTCATAGCTTTCCCTGCTCAGATCTGGTCTTTAAGACCGGATCTGAGCAGGATATGTAGTTGGGTTTAATTATTTCCTGTTATTCTAATCTTTAATCTAGTTTAATTTCTTTGGCCTCTCTGTTTCTCCCTGATTTTCTTCCCCTTTGCCTTTCCCCTGTTTCCTAAATCCGAGCAGATGTACATGAGTGTTGTTTGTGGCGACAGAAATCATAACTTAATCATATCGGCGTCACAATTTCAGCATCATATCTTCAGCAACTTGGTGGTGATGGAGGTTCCAACTTCATCAATTGGGTACCACAACTTCAACAACTTGGTGGCGAAGGAGATCTACTTCCAAGATCGTTTTTCCTAAGCCTTCTTCTTTGGGATTTCTTCTCATGTTCAGAGTTGATATAGGGGTGTTTTATGTTGAATGGTTGCTGATTGTTCATCTGTTAATTTCAAAAATTATGATTCTTTTTCATTATTCAATCAACACCATTTTGAAATCACTAATTTCATTAACCAATTAAAGGTACTTGTTTATGTTAATGAGAAAGGTGGCGACGGGTTTCCTAATGGTGGATTGGTTGTTGAGGAAGATGATCTTCAATTGTGGTTTTTGAGCAGGTGGGGTTGAAGGTTGAATGGCGGCTGAGTTAGGGTTCACGGACAGGATTTTCCATTTTAGCTCTTTTAGGGCTAGGGTTTCCATTGGGTTGGGCTCTCTCAAATGTATTTGAGTTAGCATTTCTTGGGCCTTGTATTGTTCAGGCTAGGGTTTTTCCTTTGTTGGGCTTCTTATATTGTAATATGGGGAGTATCTATTTGGAGTTTGTACTTTGTACTCACTAATCTATATAAATCATTCTTTACCGAGCAAAAAAAAAAAAAAAAATGTATTGTCATTATGTGGCATGTCCAACAGCTCGGCTGAAGTAGATACTCATGAGTTTTCTTAGATACTGGAGAGTATTGATGGATCAAGAGTTGAGAAAGTAAAGGAATTTGTTCACGTTGCTGCTAACAAGACCATATTTGGCGTTCATGTTGAAACAGTAATAGCAGCAAAGGAGTAAAAACCAAAAACCAATTGGTAAGATTGGTGTTACCCGAGGTAAGCATAGCCCCAAGTGTGGATGCCAGTGAGGGTAAGCCCCATGGACGCTTGGTTGCCTCATTCATCCAATCCATGCGTGGAGGCCAGTGGGGGTTAATCCCATGGACGCTTGGGTCAAGGAATGGCTCCAAGAGTAATCAAGTTTTCCAAGCCTTACCAATTGGAGATAATATGTCCGATTTTTTTTCCTTATAAACTAGATTAACAAATCTGGAATTAGGGATGTGGGATTATTACCTTTGTTAATTGTGTCTAAGAAAGGAGGGGCAAGAGAGTTTTGGACGGTCTAAATTTGGTAAGACCATTGTTACACGGGCCGGATATTATCTTTCTTTCCTGTAAGTTCGGACCAAATCCAACCAAACGGTCCAGACCCGACAAACAATATCTTTCTTGCATCTCGACGGCTTTAAATGGAAGAGGAGCTCCGAATACGCTTTTCTTATGGAGCAAAACCAAAACCCTAAAAAGAATTCATCAAAATCTCTCAGTAATCTTTTCTAAAGTCTCAGGAACTCCTACCAGACGTGTAAGGAGTTTGTATCTAGGACCTGCAGAAGAAGGCGACCCAGGTTATATAGATGGTATTGGTGTGTTGTTGTAGATGTGTGTCAGGACTTGAAATGGAACTATTTGTTGAAACTTGATCTCTAGCTCTAAATTGTAGTATTTGGTTTGAGACCTATGAGTCTATGACCCGGCGGTTTAGCAGGGAAAAATATTTGATGGGGGCGTTTTTTGATGGGGTCATGGGGGACAAATCATGTCCTGACATATGTCTTTGTTATAGATCGATTCCATCAAATTTTGTTTACAAATATATAAAAGAAGTGTATTTTTGGTGAAAATACTGGTTATCTTAATTGGTGATATTTTATCCTTTATATTTTTGGTAACAGAATTTTTTAAAACAAAAACACGTGTCAAGACATGATTTGTCCCCCATGCCCCCATCATAAAACGCCCCCATCAAAAATTTACTCGTTTAGCAGGGGTGGGTTGAGTATGGGTCCCACCCTCTCTCTCTCTCTCTCGCTCTCACTCCATTAGGGATGGCCCGCGGGATAAAAATCATTTTCGTTTTTTTTTTTATATGTATGCTTATGGTGGGTTTGTTCCGCAAAATTCACGATTTCTAGAAATTTATAATCCCTTGGGATTACGAATTCTGGGATTCATGTAAATTTGTTTTACTACTTATAGGTGTCAGAACAACGCTTAGAACCCACAACTCATTCATGGTGAAGGTTGGCACAACAACCATCACGCCTTTAAGTTCTTAGCTCAGTTACGGCTCGAATGGTGGCAGCTCCATGTACCTTGGTATATCATAAATCTACTCAGAGTATCTTGGATTTGCTACCGAAGTCAAAGTCCCAACGGAGGTTCACAAACTTAAAATGTCTAACAAAATAAACTCATAATGAATTTTCATCAAAGTGAAAAGAATTGCCAAATTCGTGGATACCTTTAGCAAGTGACTATTTTATAAATAGTGATGTAAACTTTTCTTTGGCCACTGGTGGCAGCTGTTCACATTTCAAATTAGTATTCAATATATAGGCACATTCCAAGACCAAGTCTGGTTTTCAGGATTGGAGAACGATTCTAGTTTGAGCTTGACGCTACTTTTTGCTGCTTGTATGAGTGACAAATAACAAAATTCCCTTATTAACGCAGGCCGGCTGGAAATTACCTTATAATTTTGAAGTAATCCATGACATTTTTCTTTATAAATTGTCTTTGTTGCTTAATTTTTCGATGGCCCTATGTAGAGAACTAGTCTTTGGTACATTTTTGCCCATTTTTCTTGTTTATTTTTCGATGGCCCTATGTAGAGAGCGAGTGAAGATTCAATAAAGACACAGAGGATTAACGTGGTTCGGCTCTCTAAGCCTACATCCACAAGAGAAAAGAGATGATTCTTTCTTATTAAGAATCTGTTACAGTACAATGGAGATATGGGTACATCTATTACATATAGATGATAACCTTCCTATTATAGTGAAGATATGATCTGTTTAAAGAGAGAAAGTTTGTGTCAACGGTAAACACTTTATATAGGAACAATATATGTCAGTATCAAATCCTCTCCTTATTCTTCTCTCCAATACTCCCCCTCAAGTTGGTGCGTAGATGTCTATTGAGCCCAACTTGCCCAATATCTCCTTAATTTTGGCAGGATAGTCCTTTTGTAAAAATGTCAGCCAACTGCAAAACACTAGGAACGAAAGGCGTACTGATAACGTTGGCTTTCAACTTTTCCCGAACAAAATGACAATCGACTTCAATATGTTTTGTTCTCTCGTGGAAGACTGGATTTGAGGCAATGTGCATAGCAGCTTGGTTGTCGCAAAACAACTTGGTTGGTTGAGACGATACAAAACCTAAATCTCGTAATAAGGCTCGGAGCCAAATTATTTCACAAGTCGTTAGTGCCATGGCTCGATATTCTGCTTCCGCACTTGATCGCGCAACTACATTTTGTTTCTTGCTCCTCCATGTTACCAGATTTCCACCAACAAACGTACAATAGCCTGTAGTGGACCTTCGATCGACGGGACATCCAGCCCAATCTGCGTCGGTGTAGGCTGAAATAGAAATAGAAGACTGACCAGTAATAGAGCTATGTCCATTGTTACGCATCCACAAGCCTCTTCCCGGTGAGCCCTTAAGATACTGTAGAATTCTAGTAGCGGCATTCATGTGCTGATACGTAGGAGCATGCATAAACCTACTTACAAGACTTACGGCATACGATATGTCTGGTCTTGTAATAGTGAGATAAATAAGCTTACCCACTAATCTTTGAAACTGACCACTATCGGGAAGCAAATCACCATCTTCATCAAGCTTCGCCCGAAAATCAATAGGTGTGTCCGATGGTTTTATCCCTAAGTTCCCTGTTTCCTTTAGTAAATCCAGTGTATATTTTCTTTGGTTTATAAATATACCTTTCTTAGAGTAGGATTTCTAAAACCAAGAAAATACTTTAAGATTCCTAAATCCTTTATAGCAAATTTGGTGTGCAAGAGAATCTTGAGCCTTGTAATCTCTGAATGATCATCACCTGTTATCACTATGTCATCCACATAGACTAAAACCACAATAATACCCGATGCGCTTCGTTTGACAAATAATGTTGGATCTGCACCGCTTTGTTTAAGACCATTCATCATAAGAACTGAGCTAAGCTTTGCGTACCAGGCTCGTGGTGATTGCTTTAGCCCATATATCGCCTTCTTAAGTTTACATACTACACCTGGTTTACATTCATGGGATGGCCCAGCCGGCACACTCATATATATTCTTCTTCTAGATCTCCGTGTAAAAACGCATTTTTTACATCCATCTGAAACAATTTCCATCCTTTATTTGCAGCAAGTGACATCAAAACTCTAAAGGTATTCATTTTCGCTACCGGAGCGAATGTTTCTTTATAGTCCTCTCCATATGTTTGAGTAAATCCTCTTGCAACGAGCCTTGATTTGTATCGTTCAATAGTTCCGTCACTCCGATACTTTATTTTATAAAACCCAACGGCAACCAACAACTTTTTTTTCCTTTTGGTAGACGAACAATATCCCAAGTTCCATTCTCGTCGTGAGCTACTAATTCTTCCCCCATGGATTTCTTCCAAACTGGACGTGCATTTGCTTCTTTGAAATTCTTTGGCTCGTCCTCCCTGGACAAAGCAGTAAGAAAAGCAGAATGAGTTTGCGAAATATTATTAAATGATAAATAATCTTGAATAGGATAGGTTGTTGCATGATAAGTAAAGAAATCTTTTAATTTTTCTGGAGTTTTTGTTTGTCTAGTTGATCTTCTTTGTGTAGGTGCTGTAGATTGAGAAGTAGCAGGTGGCGCAGCAGCTTGCGGAGTAGTAGTTGATATTTTTTGTGGTTGTACAGCAGCTGGACGTGTACTGGTTGGTGCAGCAGGTTGAGAAGTAGTGGTTGGTGTAGCATCTTGAGTAGTTGGTGCAGTAGCTTGAGAAAGAGTGATTGGTGGCGAAATTTGATTAGTTGTTGTTGATCCCCTTTGTGCTGGTACAGTAACTTGAGAAGTAATAAAATCTCCACTTGTGGTTGGAGATATACCTTCAATAGTAACGGTGTCAGCCTCAATATTAAAGTAGCAGGGTGCAGAGCCTGATTAGTAATGAGTTCAATAATTAGCGTTGCTTCATTTGAAGTGGAAATCACCCTTTCTGAACTTATTGGCACAATTGACGGCTCTCTTGCTATAACTTGTCTACTTGTCATTGGTGCAATAGGCGACAAATCACATAAATACTCCCCCGCAGGCCTGTCTTCTTGGTCTATATTAGGCTGAAAATATGGTGCAGATTCATCAAAACGTACGTCTCTAGAGATAACAATTTTACGAGCCGCAACATTATAGCATTTATATCCTTTTTGTGTGGAGGAGTACCCAAAAAACACACATCGAACCGAGCGCGGATCAAATTTATCTCGTTGAGGTGCTTGTACATGAACATAGCAAATACATGAACACTCGTAAATGAGACAAGTCAAGCTTCCGGCCTTTTAAAATTTCTAACGGAGACTTGAATTGAAGTACTCGTGTAGGAAGACGATTAATTAAATATACCGCAGTCAACACCCATGAGACCGATATTTTTCGGAACGTTCATCCGAAGCATGAGAGCTCGAGTTGTTTCTAAAATGTGTCGATTTTTTCTTTCAGCCACTCCATTTTGTTGTGGTGTTCCCACACAACTTGTTTGGTGTATAATGCCATTCTCCTACGAAGATATCCCGGTAGACTTCCTTTGCAAAATTCGGTTCCGTTATCTGTTAAGAAACTTTTTTATCTTTGCATCAAACTGGTTAGTCAACATATTATGAAAATTTTTGGAAAGTAACAAAGACCTCAGTTTTGGATTTTAACAAATATATCCAAGTACTACGAGAATAATCATCAACAAATATAACAAAATATTTATACCCATCATAAGATTCGGTAGGTGATGACCATAAGTCGGAATGAATTAGCTCAAAAGGTTTAGCCGACACCGACAAAGAATTGTGAAATGGTAAACGAGTTTGCTTAGAAAATTGACAAACATCACAAACACTAGACTCCGATGATAGAAAAGGAAAAAGATGTTTTAAGACGCGACTTGATGGATGTCCAAAGCGTTTATGCAAAGTATGATTTTCTATCAAATTAGTGGCATGACATGCTTTATTAGGAGGATGATATAAGTAAAGCCCATTAGAATAAACACCCTCACCAATAGTAGCTTTCGTCTTTCGATCCCGAAATATGACTGAAGTGGGTGAGAAAATAACATCACAATTCAAAGCATTCGTAATTTTTCCAACTGATAGCAGTTGAACCGGAAAAGATGGAACCACTAGAACGTCAGAAGACAAAGTTTTGGGGAAAAAATTGATATTTCCACTCCCTTGTACAGGGACAGTCGATCCATTAGCTATAGCTACATCATGCTTACCCACTTTAGGTCTAAAGTTATGCACAACAGTAGAATTATTAGCCATATGGTCAGTGGCACCAGAATCAACAATCCATGGATCAATTTTAGAAGATGCAAAAACGTATGCTTGTAACTTACCTAAAACCTGAGTAAATGCAGATGAAACAGATTCATAAGGAACGGACTTACTCAATTGTTGTAGAAGAAGTTCACTCCAAATTTGTTTTAACGGAAGCGAATTATCAGCTACGGCAGCGTAATCTTTTCTATGCTTGTTGTAACAAATCTTGAGATGAGGATGTAAGAACCAGCAACGATCCTTGGTATTTCAGTTCGCTTGCAGTAATCACAATGGTAGTTCTCTTTTGTGCTTATTGTAATAATAAATCTGCTTACCTTTTTCTGCCTCAAAAATATGCGCTTTTCATCTTTGCAACAAGAAGAGCGCTAGTGATGGTTTCGGCTCATCACTCACAGATCTTTTATAAGTTTCGTCTCGCTGAATCAGAAAACGCAAAAATTTCTAAAATTGAAGCTTCCATTGAATTAAGAAGCCAATATCCAACGGTCTAATCCGTTGATACCCACTCCTCACATTTGGATTCTTCTTTAGACGTGAACAGATTGAGTTTCCATTGATAAAAAACATTTTCTTCTTTCCACCAATAGCCATGGCTACTATACGGGACCAAAGAACATAATTCTTACTATTGAGTAACACATGAGATAATCTCCAAGAGATATTGCTTTCAGTTGCAGACATTTAGACCTTCAAAAAAAAATGTAATCTCAACAAAGTGAAGGGGAAAATAAAAAATCACAGGAACGATTCTTGGTCGATGATACCATGTAGAATACGGGCATCCAACTCAAAACCAATGACAATGAGTGGAGAGGCCCTAAGGGATTATAAACCGCAGGATCTTAGAAACCCATACAATGTGAGACTAATAGTCTCAACACTGATGTTATTGAAACTCCTCTTCTTGGTGGTGCTACTGCTGGAAATGATTGTAATCTCAAAAACCCTTACTTCAATTGGTCGTTTGAGTCTGTTTTTCAGTATATAAAAACCCTGATTTTGGGTAATGAAGATAGAGCAGATCCCGATGGTGGTGCTACTAAGGTAACTTGTTTTGTGATTTTGAGTTTTTGGTGGTAGTGTAATTTTGATTTTGGATGAAAGGGGTTTTGATTTTGTGTTTGGGATAATATCTTTTTGTTGTGGTAGCAGAATAAGCTTATGCGATCGACATTAGAGGAATTTCTTGAATCGCTTCCGAAAAATGTCAGAAAACGTGTTGAAGTTCTGCAAGAGATTCAGGTTTGCTTTGATTTCTTTTTGAGTTTAGTCTGTGAAGATTCATCAATTAGGGGTGGAAACTGTGAAAATCTTGTTTTTTTCTCAACCCTTTTTTGCAATGCTGTTTCGAATTGTGTTTATGGAATTCAAATCGGCTAAGTTATACAAAATAGGAAGTGTGCTTAGTTAGAATCCGATTTCCTGTAATGAAATGGGTAAATTAAGCAGTTCACGATGCTGCAACATAGAGAAATATAGCTGTATTGGAACATCTTTATATCCATTTGCTTTAGAAGTTAGGTTTGTGATTTGTTGACAAATGTCTCCCATTTCCTGCAATTTATAAAAGTTTTTCAGTGTATTAGAATGCTCGCTATTAATTTCGATGATATGGTTGCACTGGATGGGGTCGAGTTTGTAGTTGAGCTCAAGGAGAAGTAAAAGTTTTGGTGCACACATTGCAGGCCCAACACGATGAGCTTGAAGCAAACTATTTTCAAAAGAGAGCTGCACTTGACGCTGAATTCCAGAAGCTTTATGAACCACTTTACAACAAGGTAATTTTTCGTAGGTAGGTGTGGGCGTCTGTTACTGGTAAGGTAGTGCTTTGGTGATTATAGAGACCTCTCCTGATCATTATACGAAGAAACCTTGGTATGCCCTAACCCATATAAGCCTGTTATTATCATGGAAATGTTGAGTAGCATTGAGGTAATAGGTTTAATTTAATCGTCAAGGTAATGTGTTATCTAGCTTAACAGCTGTAGTATGCTTGAATCTGGCTAGGTCATCAACCTAAACTTGGATTTATTTGAGCGCAGTTGTGCCTATTCTAGCACAACAATGATTACATTTGATGTTTCTGAAAAAGAAAAGAAAAAGAGACATCACAATTTAGACTATTTTGAATATCAGTTTTGCTTGTGAGACACTCAGAGTGTTGATTACAGCTCGATGTATATTCTTTTTCTTCTCGTAACTTTCTCCGTTTCCCTTACAGAGGTTTGATATCGTCAACGGTGTGGTTGAAGTAGGAGTTTCAAATGAAGCTATAGTAGACACAAATGACAAAAAAGACGGTAAAACCCCAAAACGCAAACCGTTACAACTTTCAGTTTTATTATGGTTTGGAAATCAAATGTTACTGTCGGCTTTGCAGAGAAAGGAGTGCCTGACTTTTGGCTGACTGCAATGAAGACCAATGAAGTAGTAGCTGATGAGGTATTAGCATTTAATTCTGCCAGTTCCCTAGTTTGGCGTATTCCACTTCCGCCTAATAACTTACTCTCTCTTATGTTGGGCTTGACATTTTCGTCACCATTTATGGAGGTCAGATTCAAGAGCGTGATGAAGGCGCCCTCAAGTATCTCAAAGATATCAAGTGGTGCAGGGTTGAAAATCTTAAGGGTTTTAAGCTTGAGTTCTTCTTCGATCCAAACCCGTATTTCAAGAATACTGTTCTAACCAAAATGTATGAAATGATGGATGAGGCTGAATCTATTCTGTATCAGGCAATAGGGTGAGTAATTACTACCTTCATTAAGATTATTAGATGTTACATTTACTTGTTTTTGTCTGGAATCTAATTACGGTTTGGGACTTTAGGACGGATATTGAATGGCTACCAGGGAAAAACTTGGCACAAAAGGTGCCAAGAGAGGGATCCAAGAGTACTGAAAAATGTGAAAGCTTTTTTAACTTCTTCAATCCACCACAAGTCCCAGACAGTGATGACGATTTGGATGAAGAAACTGTAAGCACATCTCTTTTTTAGGGTTTGCTAGGTATGGACACTAATTGGTTTGGTATGTTTAATAGTTCTCGGATTTTGGCAGGCTGAAGATCTTCAAGGTCAAATGGATCAACACTATTTCATCGGGTAAGCTTGTCAACCTTCTTGCTTGATTATTTGTTAGATAAGGTATCTTTACCTGTAGATGGTAACGTAAATTCAGCCTTTTTTCAAGTTTGTGAACAAGCGTATGTCGTTCTTTACTATTTTTATCAAGTAATCTTGTAATAATCCTGATTATGTGCTTCCATTAATTGGATAGGACAACTATCCAAGACAAAATCATTCCTCATGCTGTGTCATGGTTCACTGGAGTGGCTGACACTTTTTAATGTGAAGAAATTGATGAGGACAGCGAAGAAGATGGCAAGGATGGACGACGATGAATTCAAGACCAAGAAGAGATGGATGTCCACATATATATAAGGTTTTATCTTGAACAGAATTCTTTTGCTTGTCTTAAAATGGCAGGATATAGTTTTTACTGCTCCCTGATAAGTTAGTCCTCAGGACGGCTCTTTTCTTAGTTTGCAGATTTATCCCCTACTTACCAGTTCTTGCCCAAAAGTCTACAAATGTGTGTAATATATTTATGACTCAGATTTTTTGAGTTCGACTTCATCAGTTTTATTTGCAATCTTGTCATATTTTTGCATCAGCATCTAATTTTCTATTTCGATAACTTGATGAGCTTGGTAACAGTAGAAACTGTGGTTTCATGCTGTAGTTACTCAAAAGAAGAATATGGTCTTAGTTTGATGTCAGACGGTCAGGGGGACAAGACGTAGAAGTTGTATTGTATTTGCTAAACTTGAACTAACAAACTCATGTACACTCACAGCAAAACTCAAAATCAAAAATGGCAAAATTTTATCCATGTGCCGAAAATGTGCCCAACATGTCTCGTTATTACATAAGTAAACCTCAATAATATGACCATACAGCAATAGTGGACATATACCATGATAAAGCTATCTACAGCAACACGAAGTTCCAAAGTAAAATACTGATCTTATCCCAAAATTGACAATCAAGAAGGAAAAAAACATAGCAATGTCTGCAGATGTCAAGAACATCATTGCAGCAGAACTTTCAAATTGTTGTCATACCTTATAATGTTTATCTCTAATTCTCCCAAAACTCAGAAAAGTGTACAACAACTGAATTACAGAGACGATTTTACTACTCAAACCATAGTGCTTTTACAAAAGTGTTCAAGATTGTAACGCCAAGTCAAAAAAGCGAATGCCCCTTACACAACAATCTATCACTTAGCAGTTGTATGTAGCTGGGAGGAAAAAAGGATCAGATCCGCTTCGGTAGACACTGATTAACTGAATCGAGTATCTTCTTGCAGTCAACAACCCCTTTCGAATCAAATATCTGCAGCTCTCTCAAAGACTTCTTTAAGTCCCCTTTGCAGTCCTCTTCCGTTAGAAAGTTGGCCAAAGTAGTAATCCTGTTAAAGAGAAAATATCAGTCTATGCCAAAAGTGTATGAAAACAGAACACTAAGTACAGATACCACTGTTGATTCTACACATTTTCATTTTGAACTTCGCAACAACTACAAACATTTTGCTGGCTGGATTTCCTGCCCTGTGCATTTGCAGCTTCGAGCAAGAAAAGCTTGCTCCTGCCGTTAACATGACAACTAATGTAAATACTGAAATTTCATATTGACGAGTGAGGTAGATACGATGCCAAATAAAACTATTTACAGGACCATCTTATATCTCCATACTGACACATAAGGATTCTTATAAAATAAAGATAAGCTTTCAGATGTTATGATATGGAAGTTCTAAGTACCAAAGTGAGAGGATATTTTTCTAAGGTAAATCTTTTTATAGAGGAATTGCATCATTCATATGATATGGCTATTAGAGATGTTAATCAAATTAAGCAATTGAACATAGACAGTATATAAATGTAAACCAACAAGCTTTCAAATTCTTGCAACATTGTACTGCAACTACACAGACTGTAGATGCAGTTTTAAGTTTAATCGAGATGGAAGAAAAGTGTAGAGAATTGTCAATATACCTGAGCACATCAGAGAAATGGAACAACCCCTTTTCTGATATTTCGTCTTCGGATATCTGCTGTCGCACACACGCTCTCAGGATCCTCTTCAAATGAAGAAAGCATATCATCCTCAGATTTCCATTTCATTTCTTTGTCGTCGTTCTATGCCTTATATTTCATCGCCAGCATGTCCCATAAGGCCACCAGAGAATATTTTGAACCAACCGAACTATCAGAATCTTCAGAACCGCCAGGACTTTCACCACAGTCATCTGACTGAGACCAAGTTAGCAAAAGGCTCCTTATTCATATCCAAATGATCTTGAGATGGTCTCTCTTCAGAACAGCCCCAACCTTTCCCTTGTTCAACGTTTTCACCCCCACTTGATAAATGTAAAGTCCAGAAGAAATGTTGATAGCCGAGTATTTTGGAAATTCTGGCTCTGATAGTCTGATTCATGATGTTTATTGACGCCAACGTCAGATGCATTCAGCACCTTCTCTTTGGTTTTACATGAGAATCCTTCCTCCCTCTACTGCTGGTTTCATCATTAGGTTTGCTCCTCTGGTTTTTATCTCTTTGCTTTCACCACTTTGATTAACCCCATTTTGCAAACCCCGAGCTTCTGACTCTAAGTTTTCAGAATTCCACATTCTCACATCTCATTATTGACTTTTCGTTTCCACTCCTCAAGACTAGTCTCTCAAAATTAGAAATGCGAGATTCTACAGCCGTTGTTAAATTTCCATTCCCCATCCTCTGGATCAGACTCCCCAAATTCGAAATGCGAGACTCTACAAATCCCGCCGTTGTTGAATTTTCACTTTCCATCCTCAAGACTAGTCTCTCCAAACCCGAAATGTGAGATGTTGAACTTTCATTGTCCTTCCTCTGGACTCGACTCTCGAAATAGGAAAACAGCTTTTTCCAACATTCAGCTGCATCAGTCTCATCTGTAGCAGCAGCAGTCTTTCTACCTCCACTAATTTACCTTGGAGTTTAGTGCACTCCACATTTTTCTGCTCAAGCTTCAAATACAAATCAAAACACTTTCTCTTATAAGGCTCCAGACTCTCCAATTCAGCCACAGCTTCTCTATTTCCTGGCAATGATTCAAGTTCTTTCAACATTTTTCCTTTTCGCCCCAATTTTGGCATAACCACCACCTACACTTGTATCAGCTGGATCGCAAATTCCGAATTTGTTAGACAATACAATGAATCTTACTGCCCCAATTTTGGCACAACTTTAAATCACAGACGAAACTATGAAATTTGTTCAATTAAACGAAACGAACAACAACATTTATAAATCAGTAAAATGTATGTAAGAAATACTTACAGGTAGCTAGTTGATTGAATTTCATCAAGGGAATCCCTAGTTTCTATACCTGAACCATCTGTATTATTTTTCTTGTTAATCATCTTCTCCTGCATTTTATAGTAATGTTCTCCAGCACCATGTTTCCTCATCCTCAAATTCTTGCATCTCCAATATGCTAGCTCCGTTATTTTTACAACAACGCTGTTCATCTGCAGGCAGCTTCTCCTTTTTCTTCTTCTTCTTCTTGGGTGGAACTGGAGTTTCAAGATCAATAAGTTTACTCTTGGTTGAAATACTCAAAGAAGGATTTTCTGTTAAAAAATCTGTGAAATCTTTGTCATAAATTATTATCACCACTAACATTGTTGCATCTCCAACGTTTCCCATCGGTTTTTCTGCAAATCTTCTGTTCATCATCACCAGCCTTCTTCATACTCTCCATTACAATAACAAGAAAACTCAATTTTCCCTAAAAATGAAATCAGATCAAGATGAAGTGAAGATCTGTAAAGCAACACTCTTGTAAACTCAGTTCAGATAAGAACAACACTCTTGAACATATGAAATTCAGCTACACTGATCATTAAAGACTTTTACTTTTTTGTGTATGGTTCGTAACGGACCTCTGGAACGACTATAACCTCAAATCAATCAACTGTGAGAGTGAGGGATACCCTCGTGAACCTGGATAACCCTAGTTGGATAATCACCGTGTTAAACTTTTTTAAGAGAATTTAATGTTGGTTATGTTTTAGAGCATGAAACGTGGATGATCAAGTTCAGGTAAAGAAACTAAAGATCAGAATGCACACAAAAGAACCTCCGCCACACCCAATTTTAAGTGTTTCAGCATCAATTTTCATGAAAAACAACAACGGTCTTGAAACAAACATAACATCTCTCATGTAAATGAAATAATAACCTTAAATTGGTCTATAAGTTCTGAAATAAGTAGTGTTCACATTAAACTTGACACACTGCTGAAGATAATGCAAGAGTAAATTAGCAGCTAAACAAGTCACAAAGACTTCATTTACTTACGTCATTGTGCTCCTAAACCCTCGTCTATATCAAAGGTTGAGAGCAAACGATGCAACTTATATAAATCCTTTTGTTTAAGTTAAATCAGTAACAAACACATCTCAAATAATCATAGTCTTCGACTGACCGGAAACTCAAATAAAATTTCCAATGTTTTTTATTACACACATAATAAAGGTATTGTTTTTCATGAATACCAACCCTTAAAGCTCATATCATGAAAATAAATGTCTTCTACTCGTACACAAGGAAATCAGTACTTCCAAATAAATGGATTTCCCCAGAGAGATGATGTATCCTCTATAACAGATGAACCCTCCTGCCAAATAGAGGTTTGAACTTCAACTTGGGGTAGATTTTGATTTCCGTTTGGCAGTTGAGGAGCTAAGCGAAACGATGGATAAGGAGTATGTGGATTGTTTGGCGACACCTGCCGAATAATTCATATCGTCAAATGCCTTGACGAAAACTTTGTTCACTGTGTTGGTTATTCGCCTCAGTGCACTAGACCTGTTTTTGTATACAGATGTGTAGTCGATACCCATGGGAGACATCATACTTTTGGTTAATGTGATCTGAAGGATATTTCCTTCCTGAGAAAAGAATGGAGGCACTGGTGATTCGACGCAGTTCAGGCAGCAAACAACTTCTTTAAATATGAGGAATACAGCACTAGCGTCTATATTAAGCAGACCCAAAACAATTTGTGGGAAACCTACTTCTTCCAACCACATCCAGAAAGCAATTTCCTTCATGCACAGAAATATATCTTGATGTAATTCAATGACTAATCGTTTGTATAAACAACGATCTATGGCATGAAATGATTTGATGAGTACTTTGTGGGTTGGGAGTGGAGATGGTACTGGAGATGTATTCATATTTTTTTTGGACAAAAAATTCTATGTTGATGCCGTGAAGGTGACTAATAGGCTTTGGTATTTCGCCGTTCTTATATAATGTAGGACTTCTTACACATTCAAATTAATGGTATTTTACAAAGATACTGCACATTTAAGAGATTTAAAAGTGATGACAATTATATTAATTAGAAGAGTCATCTTACTTAGTATGCGGATATAAGACTACAATAACACAGATATTATACCCGTAAATGGATTTTTTACATCGGTATTTCCGTTTTGTGATGAACACTTTATCAGATGTTAAATTACGCCATACACTTGTCTCAAACTCTCAATACGTATGATAATTAGAAATCATGAAATGATTTTGATTCAGTCCGTAACGGTTATATTTTTGAATCCCAATCTGCATCGGCTTGTGAAACATATACACTCATTAATACCGCAATAATGGCAAGGTACATACTTGTAAAGAAATCTTTACTTCGTCCAAGATTCTTCTTCATTAGTAATGTGGTAATTCACTGCAAGATTTATATATGGAAGCTCATGAATATAGATGAATCTTTGCTATTACTATTCCTTGAATCCATATATGTAACATTAATTCATCATTTATGTTTCCACTGAAGCAATATCCCAATCCAAATCAACAATGGAACAAGGGAAGACAGAAGACATGGATTTCTAAGCAGGTGGTCGTTGGTATGCCTAAAGCTGTTGGTGTCTCCCCATATCGAGGAGAGTCACGCGCAATGCGCATACCTAAGGCTCTGCTAGGATATGTTGACAGGGACAATAGTTGTTGATTACACAGACATGGAGTAACTAATTCACCGTGATCGTCCTAAAATTTTTATTTATTTTGTGGGCAATGTGTGTGAAAGATTGTTTCTCAATAGTAGTAGTTACAACCTTAACATTCCGTGCAACGCAAAACTAGTGAATATATAACTCAAATTAATATTCCAATGTTTTCTTATTACATAAAGGTTCTCTCATGTAAAACTCAACTTAAATCTCTAAAACTCTTCCTGTAGAATACATATCGTCAGGGATGCATAATTGTTTCAAATCGATATATTTTCCCAAAAAGATGAATCATTATATAACAGAATTCTCCTGCCCTGTAGAGGTTGGAACTTCAACACCGGGTCGATTTTGATTTTGATTTTCGTGCGGGACATGAGGAGCCGTGGGAATCAATGGTGGCGGATTGTTTGGCGACATATGCTGAATTATATCGTCAAATGACTTGAAGAAAACTTCGTTCACAATGTTTGTAATTCTTCTGACTGGGCTTTCCCTATTTTTGTGTAGATTTGTATGGTTCATTTCCACGAGAAACATCATACTTTTAGGAATTTTAGATAAAATAACTTGTTAGTGCCTTGAAGGTGAACCTAACAGGCTATATATAATGTTTGGAGTTTTTACATATTCATTGTATGCTGAGTGTATTACAGCGAGCAAATTCAAAATGGTATTAATGTATTACACAGATATTGCACATTTAAGAGATTTAAATGTGATTCAAGTATACAAATTACAAAGGTCTTCCTAATTAGTACGAGGATTTAAGACTATGATAAGACGAAGTAATTAAAAATCTTGAACTAGTTTTAATTGAGTGTGTAACGCCGTAACGGTTATATTTTTGAATCCCAGTCAGCGCTTGTGCAGCTTACAATACATCAATAATTGCTTAGAACATATATATATACTTGTAAAGAAATCATAACTTAGTCTGAGATTCTTTCTTAATAATGCGCCAATTCATTTCTAGGTTTATACATAATAGATGCATCATTGCTATTATTATTTCTCAAAGTGCATCCGTATCTGTAAACTTAATTCTATCTTACAAAATGTGGTTCTACCTTATCAATAATAGGGTCGCATACATTCTGTAATACCTTCATCATGTCAGGACTTAAAACTGAAGTTGGGAATATACATGTTGCAGGCACCATTATCCTTAAGTTATACAGCCACCATAAGGCAGACACTTCTGAGATATATGTATATATAGATAGATAACCATTCTACTACAGTATAATTTTCAGGATCTGCTTAAAGTCAACCGGATGAAGTTGATTTTCTGCTTTTTGTTCTGGTTTCTAGTTTCTACATACATACACAATCCTGCAATTTATAGCACTAGTCTTTAATGGATTTAGCCAGAGAAGGGTAACGAATGTACATATTAGTCTACAAGGTCATGAGGTGAAAATGTAAGAAATGAGTGGTGGTGATGGTAGTGGAAACCTCTGTTCGCTAGACTCCGCCTTTTAAAATAATTTGCAACACTATCAGCTATCTTGTTACTAGTTCGAATAAATCAATAATTTTTTCTTTACATAAAGGAGGATGTTTATGCTGTCACAACATGGATTTTCTCATTTTCAGCCAAACTAGAGAGCCATGTGGTATACAAAATTTATGAATGTGTCTTTTGGTCAACAGTTGCATCATTTGTTAATGGGTGTGACTTTTGGTCAGGAGCTGCAACATTTGGTTCGTCTTTTGGTCAGGAGCTGCAACATTTGGTTCGTCTTTTGGTCAACATTATAGACACGACTCTTCTCTTTAGTTCTATAAATTAAGTAAGCCGATGATCCAACTTGATATCAAGCCCTCCTCATGGCGTCGGATGGATTTATTTTCTTTTGAAAGCAAAGAGATTTTAGCAAAGAAAGTTGTTTCTGCCTTCTTAGAAAATCTTGAGTGGAAATGAAAAGATTGTTTTGCCGATGGTAATCAAGATCAAACAATTTTTATCAATCATCGTACTCTTTGATTGTGTAAGATATAACTAATATCTTTATATGTAGTCGGTAAGACACAGTAACTGGATTATTTAGGTTTTGGAGTAGATAATTCTTGAATACTGACTTGGACAATATTTTTCCTATATGGCGGCGGAACTGGAAATATTGGCGAAACTCCGGTCACAAAAGAGAATTGTATCAGCAAGTGCTTCATCTGGTGTCGCATAATTGCTACTACCTAGAGGCAGAAAAACAAATCCAAGGTTCAAGAGCTTTGGCTGCAACTAGAAAAGGAAGCCATCTACGAAAAGATAATAAGAGACCCGTAGATGATTACGAGATCCAACCAAATGGCACTCCCTATGGGACTGCTGCAGGTTATTATCAAGGCAGTAAAAGCTCTTCGTGATGTCAAGTACCAGAAAATAACAAACATGCTATGAACGGGGCAAATAAGAGGCATACTCTAATGCGTTCTTTTCGAAACCTGATGGGTAAGTTTTGGTTTCATTATTATCTGTACTACGTTAGTAATCTGTATCTTTATGCTCTTTTTTTTTGTTACTATATTATTTGATTAAAATCTTTAATTATTTGTAGTAAAGGACATAGTCACATGATCAACTGTTGCGGGCGAACCTAGATATTATCTTTCATGGATTGCTCATTGTCTCTTTCCCTATATTCACGATAAAATCTGTCTATGCGGGAAAATTCAGACAATTGCCTGTTGTTAAAAAGGGATAGGTCACTAAACTACTTACTATAGCAAAGTGTTTATATGATGTTGTTGCACATATGAGAAAGGAATAAATTATCTATTGTTGCGGCCATGGCCAATTGGTCGATTAAAGCCCATTCTAAACTCATTCCGCAGAATGTCCAAATGATTTTAATGATGATTGTACTGATGTGGATGTAACTAAACAATGAATCCACCTACGAAAAACATAATAAGATAACCCGTAGAAGACACTTCGTATAAGAGTACTACAGGCTATATTGTCAAGGCAATGAAATCTCTTCATGTTGCCAAGTACCAGAAGAGATAGAATGAAACGATCATGTTATGAATGCCGGGGTGAATAATTGCCTAAAGAAGAAAATGAAGAGCATCGGCAAGTAACTGCTTCAAACTAATAATGGCCGCAATGGCGCAAGAGAAGTGTGTGCATTACATGGTCCGAAAGGTCTTTTTTTTTTTTCTTCCTCTTTTTGGCTTTTAGTATTTGTTTTCCTTAAAATCATTTCAGCTGCAGAATTATCCATTGCAAGGGAGAAAGAAAATTAAAAGGTTGTTTCTGCAGAAGAACCGGGATCAAGGACGTGGAATTATTATGTAATTCGATTTTCAAATTCATTTATTGAATCTGATTTTTGTTCTTCACCGAAATAAGAACACGATTGTTTGGAGTAATTATTTTTCAACTAAAACCGAAAGTTGGTAATTGTTATTCACCTAGATTAGGAATCAATTCTACTCAGAGAAATCGCTTTTCAACGAAAATCAGAAGTTTTGCGTATTCGAATCATTAAATTCGAAGATCTACCTCAGTTTTGTAGTGTTTGAATTGATTGCAGCGATCTTACGAAGCTTAATACATTATTTGATTTGATTTCTTTTCATTATTTGACTATTCAATATCGTTAACTGGTACGATTTATTTTTCTGCATTAATTTTTGTTTGTTTTTACATTCTTTTTCAAACGATGTAATGTACAAATTATTTATTGTTTTTCGTCTCGTTGTGATTAACCATGAATTTGACATGTTTGTACATATCGTTATTTTTTTTTTTCATTTATGATTATGATTTTGAAATACACTGGAACTGATTTTGTTTTTCAATTATGATTATGTTTTTAAAGTATTTTATGTAGTGATTAATATAATGGCCACTGTATTATCTAGATTGTAATAACTTTTACCTATCAAAACTATTCAGACATGTTAGCTTTAAAATGTAACAGATGGTACATACATGATTTTTGAAATATATACACTGAACCAAGCAGTCATAAATTATGATTTCTTATGACCAGGGTATCAGCCATTAGTTTTTATTTAGAAACTGATTTTTAGGTCATATTATTATGTATGCACTTCTACTTTATTTTTGCATTGTTAGTGGTTTTGTGATACAAACAATGTAGCAGTTGAAATGACTGGAGTATGCTAAATCTCATTTTATATTTGCATAAGGGATGAAAAACTAAAATGCGTTATCTCATTGTTTGCTAAATCTCATTGTTTGTTATCATAAGAGAAGGTGGTGGTCCTTATCCTCTTCGGGGTAGGTATTAATGAAATCTCATTTTATTGCAAAATCTCATTTTTGGGACAACACTATATTCGGTAGTTATATACTATTTTGACTACCGATTATAGGCTCAACCAAATTAGAAAAAAAGAATTTTGCAAAATCTCATTTTGGGGCAACTCTATATTCGGTAGTTATATGAACTATTTTGACTACGGGATTATAGGCTCAGCAAATTAGAAAAAAAGAGGATTTTTGCAAAATCTCATTTTGGGGCAACTCTACATTCGGTAGTTATATGAACTATTTTGACTACCGAATATGGTTGGATATTTGCAAAGAGAGCAAGGATAATCGGAAGTCAGGATAACTTCATTTACTACCGATTATAGGCTCAACCAAAATTTCAAAAAAAAATATGGATTTTTGCAAAATCTCATTTTGGGGCTACTCTCTATATTCGGTAGTTATATGAACTATTTTGACTACCGATTATGGTAGGATATTTGCAAAGAGAGCCTTTTTATAATGGAAGTCATGATAGCTCTTCCTTTCTTACCGATTATAGGCTCAACCAAAATTCAAAAAGGATTTTCGCAAAATCTCATTTTGGGGCTACTCTATATTGGTAGTTATGTGAACTATAATTACTACCGATTATGGTGATATTTGCCAAAGGTCTACTTTTTAATCGGGAGTCAAGATAACTTTATTTACTACCGATTATGGGATAATCAAAATTCAAAAGATAGAGGATTTTATTTTGGGGATACTTTATATTCGGGAAGCTAAAAACCAAATTGACTCCCGATTGTTGATTAACTACCGATTGTATAGTTACCCTCACGATTGTAAAGGGTAGTTTGGGATTAAAAAAAAACGCCTCGAAAATAACCTACCGATTGTGGATTAACCTTCCGATTATTACCTATTTTGTCCTTTTGTGTCGCCCCTAATTCGTAATAGATACTCCCTCCGTCCCTAATTAGATGAGCTATTTGGTTTTTAGTTTTGTCCACAAATAGATGAGCTATTTTACTAAACAAAGGGATATTTCTAAAACTACCCTTTTAATTGATTATTTTTTCTATAAGAAATATGTATAATTTGATAGTCATGTTTATATTCGTTGCGTAGGTGTTTTAAAATGCTTTTCAACGGTATAAAGTTTATAAAAAACCGTGGTATAGTTTAAAAGAATAAATCGTTTCTAAATTTACTAATTATTGCCCAAAGGGTATAATTGTAAAAAATATAAATATACTCCATTTCCTCCTTGCCTTAAAATTTGTGCAAACTACAAGTAGCTCATCTAATTAGGGACGGAGGGAGTATTACTTTGGAACATAGTCGTTAGTCTCGGGTTTTAAGACTGAAAGTCTGTCTTTTCCGTGTGAATTGATGGTTGGAACACCTCTCATGGAACATAGTCGTAAGTCTTTTCAGCACAACTATGAATTTTTCTGATTGGCCTTGCTTCCCTGTGCACGCACAGGCGCGAGCAAGAAAATCGTTTGCTCCAACCGTTCACATGACAACTACAGGAATGAAATTTGTGGAAGGTAGCAAATCTTTTGTCTGTCGACTATAGGAAAGTCGACTACGAATTTATTCTTGTGTCAACCAACTTTGTTGACATACAAACCCGCAATCAGTACAGATATTGAGATTTTGATTTGAGGATTGAGGTAGTGTCGATGCCAATTAAAGATATTTGCAGAATCTTCTTCAATTAACTATATCAGGAACCTACAATCACAATTTTACACTAGAGATAGGACCATTACCCCTGACACAGTTTCATTTCTAAGAATAAAGATTAGTAAACCAGCACATTGAACAAGCCAATAGATTGTAACTACAAAAATATAGAGGTCTTAACATACCTAAGCGCATCACTATAATGGAACAACCCCTTGGCGTCTTCAGATGTTTGCTGTCGGTGGAGAGCACAAACAGCTTTCAGACAGAGCTCAGGATCCTCTTCATATGAAGAAAGCGTATCAGCCTCAAACTTCCATTTTACTTCCCTGTCATCCTTACTGTTCTTACATTTGATCGCTATCATTTCCATAAGGTCAGCAAGAGAATCTTCTGAATCAGAACTATCAGAATCTTCCCCCAAAGATTCACCACTGAGACCAAGTTCACAAAGGGCTTCTTACTCATTTCAGAATGAGCTTGGGATGGTCTCTCCTCACCACAGCTCCGATCCTTCCCTTCTTTGACATTTTCAGCCCCACTTGATAATTTCCGACTTCGAGAAGAAATGTTCACAGAAGAGTATTGGGGAAATTCAGACTCCAATTCATGTTGTTTATTGCTGCCACTGCCAATGTCATACACATTTTCCCCATCCGCTAGTTTCAGCTTTAGGTTTGCTCATGTTGTTTTTATCTCTTTTTTCTCACCACTTTGAGTAACATCATTCTGCAAACCTGGCCCTTCAGACTCGATGTCATCAGAATTACCCAAATCCACACACCTGAATGTTGAATTACCCTTTCCATTCCTCAAGACTAGGCTCTCCAAATTTGAAAGGCGCGACTCTACACATTTTCTGTAGAACTCGATTCTCCAAATGGAAAAACATCTTCCTCCAATATTCAGGTGCATCTTCAGGCGCCCATTCAATCCCATTCCCATCTTTAGCAGCATCCTTTCTAGTCTTTACTTCATCTAATTCACCCTGCAGTTTAATGCACTCCGCTTTCTTCTTCTCAAGCTCCATAGACAGTTCAAAACACTTGCTCTTATAATTTTCCACACCCCCAAATTCAACCATAGGTTCCCCAGCTTTTGTTGATGATCCCAGTTCTCCAGACGCTTCCGTTCTTTCCACTGTTTTCCCCTTCATCCCAATAGTACCAGCTTCACCTTCACCATCTCCACTTCTCTTCTTCTTCTTATGATTCTTATAATACGTCGTATAATAATTGTAATGCTTTTCACAAAATCTGGTCTTAGGAACACTCGCATATAGTCAGCAGCAGCCAGCAGCACCATAAGTCATCCTAAAATTCTTGCATCTCCGCCCTTGATCACCACTTGTGTGGCAATAGAACTCTTCATCCGGACGCAGCTTCTTCTTTTCAATTAAAAAATCTGTGAAATCTAGTTCTCCAGAGTCCAGACCCTTCGACTGTTTTCCTCTTGGTCCCAACATAGGCGGAACCACCTTCTATATCAGCTGGATTTATAAAGAATTCTGAATTAGTTAGACAATACAACGATAGCTCAACGACAATGACTAGAATTTCGGAAATAGCACACACTACTCAAAATTAAGAGGGACTAAATTCAACAGATGAATCTATGAAATTTGTCAAATTAGTCATCATAATTTAAATGAAATGCAAGCAAACGGAACGAAAAACAAGATGAAAAGCGGAGAAATGTTACTCACAGATGAAATCATTGGTAGTAGCTGGTCGAATTCCCTTTCTATATATGTTACTTTACCTACTTCCAATCCAAGAAAGTTTAATCCCAAGTTTCTGTACCACTGCTACTAGAATCATCAGCATCCTCACTACTAGTTTTCTTCTTCTTCTTCTTCTTGTGCTTCTTCTGCTGCTGCTGCTGGTCCTTATCATGCTGCTCTTTAAGGAAATTGTAATGGT
This sequence comes from Papaver armeniacum, assembly GCA_023531295.1. Taxonomy (NCBI): domain Eukaryota; kingdom Viridiplantae; phylum Streptophyta; class Magnoliopsida; order Ranunculales; family Papaveraceae; genus Papaver; species Papaver armeniacum. The sequence goes on along the minus strand of JAJJWW010014618.1, from coordinate 64,917 downwards.
TTTCACAATACTAAGTATCAAGACCATCATCACCATCATCATTAAAAACACCAAGATTCATCCTAGATTTGGTACATCTTCATCTGACTCCATCATTTCTGCAGCAACGCTCTTCATCTGGAGGTATCATCATTAAACTCTTCTCAGGGGGCGGCAGCTCTTTACCAGCAGCCGTCTTCTCCATTTACAACAAAATCCAACCCTAGAAAGCACTATAGGAAGCATACAAAATGTACAACTTCTTTGAACCCTGACTAATGGATGAATTGGGTCGTCTAACTTTTGTTTGTTTCTTTATATTATTATACTGCCGTACAGAATGGTTAAAAATATTTCTATCCTGCTGTGCTGTAATATTGAATTAAAACGGTAAAAATCTTTAGAGTTTGTTGGGCTAGTCCTGCAGCAGGTTCGGTGAAGAGGTAATTTGTGCCAAATTCAGTTTCTCCTATAAATTTAACCAGTGAGGAGCTAATTTGTTGAACATCACCAATCATTCATTTGTATATTGATTCCTGGATATCATGGCAGAGAATGGAAGGAAAAAGGGTCTTCACGTCGAAACTGTTCTTCTAATTTTTCTTACATTATTACGAACAAGCCTCGTTTTCTAATCAAATCATAGTAAAAATTGGAGATAATCCAGAAATGTGTGATATCAAGTTACGTAGTAAGTAATTAAAGCTTAAACTGAACCATGATGTTAAATGTCAGTATTTTGTTTTCAAGATTTTTGTTTGGTTTATACAAAAATCTTGAAATATGTATATAGCACTTCTCTTAAATGGATTCAGCCAGAGAAAGCTAAGGAACATACATATTAGTCTACAAGGGCATGAGGTGAAAATGAAAGGAATGGGTGGTGGTGGTGATGGAAATCTCTGTTCATGAGACTCCGTCTTTCCGGCAGAATTTGCAACACAGACAACTCCGTCTTTCCGGCTACCTTGTTAATAGTTCTATTAGAGATTACAATAAAAAAGAAGAAGAGGTAAATCTAGCTTTAGTTTAGATTTCAAGCATCATATTATCAGTTCCATGAGCTAATCTGAAGTGTAGCTACCATAATATAACTTACTACCGGCTGTCCATTTCATATGTGTACGAAATTAGAGGTTAAAAGGAGATGCAAGATCGTAATGCCAAGTCAAAAAAGCAAAGGCCACTTACACAACAATCTATCACTTAGGCTTAGCAGTTTTGTGAGAGGAAAAAGGATCTTTTCCGTTTTGGTAGACACTGAATAACTGAATCGAGTATCTTCTGGTCATCCTCTTGCAGTCAACAACCCCTTTTGGATCAAATATCTCCAGCTCTTCCAATGACTTCTTTAAGTCCCCTTTGCAGTCGTCTTCCATTAGAAAGTTCGCCAAAGTAGTAATCCTGTTAAGAGAAAATATCAATATATGCCAAGTGTATGTGAAAACGGACACCAAGTACAGATACTACTGTTGATTCTACACATTTACATTTTGTACTTCGCAACAACTACAGAAACTTTGCTGGATGGCTTTCCTTCCCTGTGCATTTGCAGCTTCGAGCAAGAAAAGCTTGCTCCTGCCGTTAACATGACAACTACAGATATGAAATCTAGGGAAGGAAGCAAATCTTTAATATAACAATCAAGGAAAAGTCCACATCTAAACATTCTTGTGCTACGCAACTCTGTTGATAATCATATACAAAATCCAAAGTCAGCGTAAATACTGAAATTTCATTTTGAGGAGTGAGGTAATACGCTGCCAATTAAAACTATTAATGGACCATCTTATGCCAATAGAAAAGGGTAAATGTATGACATGATCATTCCTCATGAAACATTTTGATATGATATGGCTAATAGGGATGTTAAAATAACAACCTTATGAATTCCCACACAGATTATGAAAAGAGTCCATGTTATAAATTAAGCAATTGAACATAGACAGAATATAAATGTCAACCAACAAGCTTTCAAATTCTTGCAACATTGTACCGTAAGTACAAAGACAGTATTTGATGCAGTTTTAAGTATAATCGAAATGGAAGAAAAGTGAGGAATTCTTAATATACCTGAGCACATCAGAGAAATAAAACAACCCCTTTTCTGATATTTCGTCTTCGGATATCTGCTGTGGATGGAGAGCACAAACAGCTCTTATGCAGAGCTCAGGATCCTCTTCAAATGAGGAAAGCATATCATCCTCAGATTTCCATTTCATTTCTTTGTCGTAGTTCCTATTCCTATATTTCATCGCCAGCATGTCCATAAGGCCACCAAGAGAAGTTCCTGAATCTGTAGAAGTATCAGAATCTTCAGATTCGCCAAGACTTTTAGCACCGTTATCTGAGACCAAGTTGGCGGAAAGCTTCTTACTCATGTCCAATTGATCTTGTGATGATGATCCATGTTGAGATTGTATCACATCCGAACAGCCCCTACCATTCCCTTCTTCAACGTTTTCACCCCCACTTGATAAATGTAGACATCCAGAAGAAATGTTCACAGCAGAGTATTTGGGAAACTCCGACTCTGATTCATGATGGTTATTGACACCAACGTCATACACATTGAGCACCTTCTCTTTGGTTTTATACTCATACACATGAGAATCCATCCTCCATGCTGGTTTCAGCATTAGGTTTCCTCCTCTTGGTTTTATCTCTTTGCTTTTCACCACTTCCACTAACGCCGTTTTGCAAACCCAGCACTTCTGACTCTATGTTTTCAGAATTACGCAGTTCTCCACATCTCAATAGTGAACTTTCCTTTCTACAGCCATTGTTAAATTTCCATTCTGGACTAGACTCTCCAAATTGGAAATTGGAGACTCTAAACATCCCATTGTTGAATTTTCATTCTCCATCCCCAGAACTAAGCTCTCCAACTTTGAAATGCGAGACTCTACACATCCATCCATTGTTGAATATTTACTTTCCATCCTCAGGAATAGGCTCTCCAAATTAGAAATGCGAGACTCTACACATTCCGCTGTTGAATTACCATTATCCTTCCTCTGGAATCGACTCTCCAAATAGGAAAACATCTTCTCCCAACTTGCAGTGGCATCCACGGGTGTCCATTCAGTCTCAGCAGTCTTTCTAGTTTCTTCTACCTCGGCTATTTACCCTGCAGTTAAGTGCATTCCAATTTCTTCCTCTCAAGCTCCAAAGACAATTCAAGACACTTAATCTTATCCTTGGCTCTTGTCAGTGATTTTAATTCTCCAGACCTTTTTGTTCTTTTGACATTTTTCCTCTTCCTCCGAATATTGGCAGAACCACATTCTATAATTGTATCAGCTGGATAAGAAATTCCCAATTAGTTAGACTGCAATAATTCTTACTGTTCCTATGACATTTCTCAATTAATCACAAATTTAAACATGTAAGCAAACGAAACGAACAACAACAACATCAAAAATCACTATATTAAAGATACATTGAAGCAGGGAGAAATGTATGTAAGAGTTACTCACAGACACAGTTATCATCAGCAGCTGGTTGATTACTTGTTGCATCAAGTAGCAGGTCACCTTCCATCAGCATCTTCTAGTTTCAACCACAGGTTTAGTCGGTGATTTTAGTTCTCCATGACCTTTGAGTTCTTTTGACATTTTTCTTCTTGGTCCTAATTTGGCAGAACCTTTTTCTTCAATTGCATCAGCTGGATAAAATATTCACAATTAGTTAAACAACACAAATGATTCTTACTCCTTTGGGGGACTTTAATTAATAGACGAAACAATGAAATTTCTCAATTAATTTTCATGATCTAAAGCAAACAACAAAAATATAAAAAAATCACCAAAAATGGAAATCCACTGAAAAAGGGAGGAAATGTGTGCAAGAACTATTCACCTGTAATATCATCACTAGTAATTTGTTGAATTCCTCCTGTTTCATCTTCCTCTGTCACCTTCTTTCCCCTTTTGGAAGCCCTAGTTTCACCATTTCCACTTGTCTTGTTCTTAAACTTTCCATAGTAATGGTTTTCACAGAATTTGGTCTTAGGAACACTATCATCAGCAGCAGCGGCACCATGATTCTTCCTGAAATTCTTGCATCTCCATCTGCCACCACCAGTTTGACAACAACGATGTTCATCTGGAGGCATCTCATCATCCTTCTCCATCTTAGGAACACTATCACCAGACTTCATCTGACTCATCTCCATTACACCAACGAGAAGAAGAAAATTTTATAATTTTGCCCTTGAAGAAATGAATTTGAAATCAAGATCTAAAACATTTACGAAGCCTCTATCAGCTCAACTCAGTCAAGTACTGGTTGGTCGGTGGTTGTTTTTGACAATTATACCCTTACGATTATTGGAGAGAGTCATACCAGGGGCTTTTTAGGCAGGAATATTTGAGTTATTACTGTCTTACTGGAGAGTAGAAGCTGTAAAAAATCTTTGTTTCTACTGCAGTTATAAACTCAAAAGAATACAGAGCCACTTAAATCTGAGGTAATGGGAGGGTGCGGTGCAGTTAAAAAGGAGTAGTCAACGGGGGTGATTCCAGAGCCAACCCTGCCATTTTTGCTTCATAATGTTGGATTTCTACAATGTTACCAATAATGTCTTTTAATTTCTCAATGTTTTGATTCAGGAGAAAACGTAAAATCTCTGAAGATGAAAATGAAAAACCAACTTAATTGCATAATTAGCACTTGAGAAAGACACAATTGAATGGATGAAATTATTGACAGCTATAATAATTCTCCCACAGGAGCAACTTGGGTAGAACCACAGGTTGAATAGTTCTATCAAACCACAAACTCAACAAAACAAAACAAATAAGAACAATCTACTTAGAAGAAACCAGAGGTCTCTGGTTCTAAGGAATTGGTAAAGGGGCACCTGTTGCATCCACGGTCTCGGGTATTCAGCATCAGGAGAAACAACAATGGGTCTTAGAAAAAAACACAACATCTCTCTCATGTAAAATAAATAACTGATAAATATAACATTAAATTCGTCTAAGTTCCGAAATAAGTAGTGTTTACATTAAACTTGACAATGCTGAAGATAATGCAAGAGTAAATGCACATAACTTAGCAGCTAAACAAGCCACAAAAACTTCACTTACTTACGCCGGGAAACATCATTGTGCTCTTAAACCCTCGTCTATATCAAAGGTTGAGAGCAAACAATGCAAGTTATGTACTCCCTCCGTTCCAATTTACTTGACCTTCTAGGGATTTTTTTTTGTTTCAAAATAGATGATAGTTTAACTATTTTTCCCCAAATCTCACTGATTTAGCCCTGCTTTGGAATCACCCCAGAGTATTAATTCTCTTTGGAATCACACCAGAATATTAACTCTCATCGTAACTAACAGATCCATAATTAGACCATGGAGGATATAACTCTATTTTGGTCCAATTAAAATCCTAAGAGAGAATATTTGGTCCAATCAGAATTCTTGGAGGAATATTTCCACTTATCTCTCCTAGTAATTATAGAATTGGAGGGAGTATTTGGTTTGGTTAAATCAAATCTGTAGATTTGGATAGAATATTTGGTAGTGCATCCCAAGAAGTTATTATGGGATTGATGACTTACACCATTATTTAGAAACTAAAAACTAGGTTATTTATATCTTCAAAAAGGAATAAATATGGGTAAAATTGGAAAGATTTTACTCTCTCTAATCTTTCTTAATCTCCGTGCAAAACTCTAGAAGGTCAAGTAAATTGGAACGGAGGGAGTATATCTTTTTGTCTAAGTTAAATCACTAACAAACACAACCAAGAAAGTAGAAAGCCTAATTAAAGACTATTAACTATAGCCAAACATACTAACCATGTCAAGGCATAAAACCTGATCAGAAGAAACCAAATGATCTCAAGAGTTTCGAGAATTTTGATGCAACCGCCCGATCTTGTTGATGGACTTATCGGTATCACCTATTTGATGCCACTTATCAACGATAAGTTCGCATACATTGTAATGCCTTCATCTTGGCAATAATATCATCTGTCTCACCAAGTTCATTGTTATCCAACCACCGAGCCGGCGTTCTTGACTGCATTCTTGACATTCTTTTTATCCTTGGATGATAGCATTACTCCGCTATTACTGATCATGCTCCTCATCTTGATTGCATATGTCTCAAAGGAGTTCCTTAAGTCTACTTTCTTCTTGTGGTTTTCATCATCTAACTTGTATTTCTCAGCCTCGTTCCTTTAGTCTACTTTCTTCACCATGTTTTTCATCATCTAACTTGTATTTCTCAGCCTCCTGAACGATCCTCTTAATCTCATCAGTAGATAATGTTCCCTTATTATTTTGAATCGTAATCATATTTTTTCTACCTGATTGTGAACACAGAAATAACGAAGGTATCTTCATGTCCACAAACAAAACTCGCAGTGTTAGTAAAACTGACAAAGAGATAGAAATATATGTAGAATAACATAAAGTAATGGAAAAAAAAAACTCTGAGCCTTCGGGCTCGTCCTCGTTTCACATCATAGGGACTCCTATGATGATTTAAAGAGATGCATAACGTTAAAGTGCAAATTCATAAGTGCGAGAATGTAAATGAGATGATGATTTACGTGGTTCAGCACTAAGGCCTACGTCCACGGGTTGGTGTTTCACTATGTATTATAAGGGGTTAGAAAGATAGTCGAATGACTTTGAGTAGGGAACGAAGCTAGGAGGGAAATAAAACTCATACTTACTCTTACAATTTCTCTCTCTTGAACTATATATCTCTCTCTCTCTCTAAAATTGGTCGACCCCCTCTCTTTACATCGAGCCGGATATTTATAGAGGTTGAGTGTGGGGTCTTCTTTTAGGGACAACAGTATCCTTATCGTCTTGGACTTTGTACCGATCCCGATGATGTTTTTGAGTTGGAAGCCCACACATTTCTAACATGGTATCAGAGATAGGCCCGTATGAGACTGGAACGAGAAGTAGATTCAGAGGGCTGCCCGTCCACCCGTATAGAGGTCCACGTTGTAGTGGCTTAATATCCAGCCTACACGTGGAGGAGGAGCATGTTGGAGAAACTATAAAATAGTCCCACATAGCTAACTCATTAGCCTAGATCTTAATATATAAGGTGTGGAGCCAATCCACTCATTGCCAATTGGTTTTGAGTTGGAATCCCACACACTTTTAACAAAATTTCAACACTATTATTCTGCCATACTGCTACACATGAGTATGAATGCTTCTTGACTAAGCTAACATTGATTGCAAACCCTGATTTGAAAGACTATATAAAGGAGAACTCTAGCAACTGGGAAACCTAATCGCCACACCTCATGTGTGATACTAGTTGTATAAGCTAGAGTCGATTCTCCTTTAACCTTAGGTTTCTATCGAGACCACAGCAGGTTAAAGACTTGAAGACTTCACTGGGATTGTGAAGCCGGACCAAATACTACTTTCTTGTAGTTGTGTGATCTCGATCTTCTTTGTTTCATCGTATTAGAGTATCATAACGATTGGCTTGAGATTAATATCTCGCATAGGAAAGATATAAAGGTAGTCACAAACATCTTCGTCTCGTCGTTTGTGATTCCACAATATCTTCATGTAGTGTCAATTAAGTTTATTGTGAGGTGATTGATAATACTAGGCTGTTCTTCGGGAATATAAGTCCATATTATCAATTGGTTATTGTTCACCTTGATTTATCAAAAGACGGAACATAACTCGTAGGTATTTCTGTGGGAGATAGATTTATCTATTACCATATACTTTTTTGTGTGATACAGTTTTGTTTATTAAATTCTTCGACTTTGGGTCGTAGCAACTCTTAGTTGTGGGTGAGATCAGCTAAGGGAATCAAGTGTGTTGTATCCTGCTGGGATCAGAGAAGTAAGGAGCGCAACTGTACCTTGGATCAGTGTGGGATTTATTGTGGTTCAACTACAGTCCAGCATCAAGAAGTTACTTTGTAGTAGGCTAGTGTCTGTAGCGGCTTAATACAATGTGTGTTCAATATGGACTAGGTCCAGGGTTTTTCTCGCATTTGTGGTTTCCTGCGTTAACAAAACTTAGGTGTGTCTATTGTTATTTCTTTTAGGCATTATATTTTTTATATAATTGAAATATCACAGTTGTGCGTTAAGTTCAATCATTTAGAATATCCAACCTTTGGTTGTTGATTTACATTGATTGGCACTTGGATATTGGTCTTTGGTACCATCCAAGTTATCTCTCTTGTATTTATTTAGACTCGCAGATTTCTATTTGCTTGAGTAAGAATTAAATCGAGAGATCGAGATATTATAACTCTTTGATATACTTTATTAATATTGAGTCTAGTTGATTCTCTTGAAAGTATATTGGAGTTATTCCATACAGATTACTAAGAGAAATATTGGGTGTGGTTGTTGTAGCCCCGCTTTTTCAGTACCTATATATAGTCATTTAGAGTTAAACCAATTCCCGAGGAAGTCATATATGGTTATTCATTGATTAAGCTATGTTCAGTCTTAGTATCATGACTGTCTCAATGATTTGAAAGATTTTCATCATATATTGGATTGCAATAATACATCTTTTGCATTATATTATAATTTTTCCCAGCAACTTCCATTTGGCTATTAATAAAAAGTACAATCTTTTTGGTGTGTCTGCGCTGTCCTGAATGGTTTTTTTTTAAGGTAATCTCACATCTAACTTTTTAAATATGTCAAATTATCATATCACAGAATTTTGGCCAGCTCATAGTACATTTTATTATATTTTCTTCTTTGAACCACCCATTTAGCAAGTCATGGAAATTATTGTTATTATTTCTAATGTAATTCATGTCATATGTTAGATGTCGCCAAACCTGGAATATGAAATTGCAGTTATGAAAAAGGTGAGTTAAGGATTTCTCACCAGAGTTCCAAAGTTTGCATTTAGTATGGGTTGTTTTCCGTATGAAAAGTTTTATCTATTGTTGGTATTGTTTTGAGATTCCATATTGATTGACTCATACAGTGAATTTATCTTTATTATTTAAATTCCAAATTGTTGTATCATGTTTTTCCTGATTATGTGTATCATCTTTTTCCTGATTAGGTGTATTTATTTCTATAATCTTTTGAATAATTTGTCAATCGAAACAAGCATTTAGTTTGTTAAGATCCCCGATTTTGTGATCTATCAATAAGTGAATCACCTTGGTTAGGTCTTCAGTGCATGTTAATGGTTTTGTGATAGGTAAAGTGGTGTCTGGAATCAAATTGTCATCCCAGATGTGTATCAGTTTACGTACCATTACCAACCTTCCAGGTACAATTCTGTTTCTTTTGTTGAATTCCATCGTGAATTCCTCTCCATACCGAACTACGCCTAGTTCCTAGTTTTATTTTAATGTCTGTAATGTTATTGTTAGGATAATACTAACCTTCAAAATATGGAAGCACATAAAGAGTCGTTTTTTTCCTTTAAGTCTCAATCCCATCTTGTCCATCGTAGACAAATTAAGCTTTTTTATGTCTGGTATTCCTAGTCCTCCCTCTAAGGATTTACACACTGATTTCCAAGCTTTTAAAAGAACGTTTTTCTTATCTTTACATTCTTCCCATTTTTGTCCTTCCTCCACCAATGGTTTCTTTGGAGTTTTGTTAGTGTTTTGGATAACTTTTTTAGTATATTAAAGCAACTCATTTGGTAAACTGCAAGAGAAGAAGTTATATTCTTTATCATGACAGTTCTGCCTGTATACTGTTTAGATTATTACCACTCCAGTTTTGAAGTTTGTTGTTCATTTCTTCAATCAGCAGTTCAAAACTTTGTATTTTAGATCTATTTGTAAATATGGGGTAACTTAAATATCTATCAATTAACGGAATAAAGTTAGAACCCACAATTGGGGGATATGAAAACTAATTGGGGGATATGAATTACTTCCCCCAACCAAAGGTGGCTGTTAAGGGGTGTTTTTTGGGGGCGAAAATACTAAAACACCCTTAGATTAATTAAAAAACATTATGAAAAGACTGTTATACCCTTTCAATTTAAACATAAAATCAAATAACCAAATTCATATATCCCCCAATTCCGGATTTGATGATCCAAAAAAAAAAATCTTCATCTTCTTCCTAATCGTTCATTCCTCGAAGAACCATAAAATCGAAAGCAAAACCGAGAACCAAATTGATTGCTCAACAAACATGAACAAAGAATCGAGAACATTGCTCAACAACTAGAAGAGGATGCATCGGCGAGCTCGGATGATCAACCACTCGCGGTCATGGCTTCTCCGAGAAGGTAAGTGATTTTGAACTCATTTATGATTGTTTTAATCGATTTGTAGCCATTGGTTTAGGTTAGAATCGCCAACAATAGTTTGGCTGTCGATTCTGAGAAGTCCGGCATAGGATCTAGGTTTGAATACCATGCTTAGGTTTAGGTCTAGCATAGCATTTGGGATGAATACCACGCCTTTGAATTTCGATAGTGAATTTGCGATGACGGCATACAAATTGGGTTGAAGACTATTCCGGTATTCAACTAAAAACACACAGGAACAATTTTTTGTACCGGCATTGTATCTAGGTTTCGTGAATGCCGGTACTTAAAAACCGGCATGCATTAGCTCAATTCAAAAATGCCGGTAATACACTTAAAACATACAGGAACATCACTGAAATTGTGCTCAATACCGACACACTATTTAGGTTCCATTGGATGCCTGTACTACGATACCGGCATGCTCGATATTTAAAGTTTTATCTTAACATGTTACTAGGCATTGGTTTGTTTAAGAGTTTCCATGCTGGTTCCTAAAGCCGCCATGACTTTTCTTATGTTTGTTTTGTTTGCTTATGTTATAGGTCAAAAGCCAAAGAGCGAAGAAAATAAAGGTCCTATTCTCACTAAGAGAAGGAGGAAGGACGGTCTTGATACTCCTGGTCCACGCCTCCACGGGAAAGACGCAGTCGCAAGAAGCGTTTGGGGTTTCAAACAAGAGGGTCAATTTGGGAGAGTGGTGGTGAACGTAGTGCACTTGCAATCCTTGAAGGTAATCGGAACAGGTTGAGGACGATGAGCATGATGAAGGGGAAAGTGAGGAGGAAGATGATGAGGTTCATCCAAGTCAATTAGCAAGCCAAAGCGAAGTTGGTGGGACGAGTCAACAACCAACACAAGGCAAGGGCAAGGCGCAACCCAAAGTTAAAATGTTCCGGTACACATACCGACATATACGGAATGCTCAAAACACTGCCGGTACCGCGTCCCGGCATATAAATTTCTATGCCGGAACAATCAGTTTACATTATTTTGTTCCCCGTATAGAAAGCCGACATGTCCGGCATGGTGGTGTTTGCTAACGTCCATGCCGGTATTCCAAATTTCAAATACTCATAAATATGTGACAGAAAACCGGCATCCTCGACATATAAGTTTCCATGCCGGTATCATATACCGGCATCCTCGACATTTAAATTTCCATGCCGGTATCATATACCGGCATCCTCGACATTTAAGTTTCCATGCCGGTACCATAACTTTGAAGATTACGGCAATAACACCATGAATGTTGAGCCACCTGGCTCTATGCAGCCCATATACACATGGAAAAAAAAGAAGAGCTCAATGAAACTATGAACTGTAAAGGCGACTCACTTGTAGCACAGGTGGTTGTTTTGCATAATAGCACTCAGGTACTGTATACTCAGGGTCCCCTTTTGCAGGTTCATCAGACCATGGAGAACCAAATGTTTTGTGCAAGTTTTCTACTGCATTTAAATTGAGACCAAGACTGGTCAAATCAATACCGAGGTAAAGAGATGACACAGGTTTATCACTAATCCGTATGACACTTAATAATCCAAGCAGCCCGTATTGGTCAGGACAAGGTTGAGAAACTTGTGTTGATTTCATGTTGCGGTCTCTATATAGTCGGCTTGCAGATGGCATCTGCGATAGACGGAACTGAGATTGATTTTGCGGTTGTTGTTGAAAATTCTGAAGAAGCTGGTCATATGATCCTACTCCAGATACTGAATTTTAGGAGTTTCTTAATCCCATGCTTGGTTGTCCACTAGACTGAACCTAGTGAGAGGAGAAAGTGAGAAACAATGTTAACTAAAAATTACCATTTCACAAATGGAACTCTGTGTTACTTGAGAAACACTACAAAATAAACCACAACACACCTGTGAGTGATATGGTGAATGAGAAGATGGGAAAAGATCAGAGCCATGTAACTGAAGATCTTGGTTCTTAGAGGGTGTGTAAGAAATCCCACCGCTACTTACGAAGCATGTTGTTGTTGTTGGTGCTGTTGGGTTCGTGATGATGGATACGATTCTGAGAAACTGAATCCCCCAGACCTCCCCATCTATTTGAATCATGTAAAACATATTTTAAAACAAATGCATGGAGATACCCAGAAAAGGAAAAAATAAAACTTAAAAATCATGACTCACAGGGAAGTGCTGAGATTACATCATTGATCCCGAACTATCGTGAATTTGTTCTTTCTGATGCAAATCCATACCATAATCAGCATTTCCACCTGCAAAATAATTATAAAGGTGGGAGCAACTGTTTTAACAAATATAAGAGGCAAATAAGTTTCAAGTGTCTTCTTTAGTGGTAAAGAGTCATCAAAGTTTAGTTTCATGAAGCAACTAAACTTACCTTTAAATCCAGGCAACGCTGGAAAATCTTCATTTGAATGCTAAATTCTTGATTTTGTTGGAAAACTGAACTAACAGCAGCACCTAGCTTTCGCATCGAACCTGCAGCTCTGTGGGTCATTTTAACATCCAAAATCAAGAGTAAACAATAAACATAAAACTTTTGATGCGAAAGCCTTAAGACTCCACAAACCTTGTCCTTGAGGCCCTCCCGCAGAACTAGGTCGTCCATTCAACTGAGGGAAATCATTCATCATGTCAAACGGGGAATTTTCATTTGAATTCATATCACTTAACATTCCCATCGACCTAAAATTATTCACTTAACACATACCGGCATATACGGAATGCTCAAAACACCGCATGGTACCTCGTCCCGATAGAAATTTCTATGCTCGAATAACAGTTTACATTATTTGGTTTCTCGTATAGAAATCGGACATGTCTGCATGGTGGTGTTTGCTAACGTCCATGCTGGTATTCCAAATTTCAAATACTCTTAAATATGTGACAAAACCGCATGCAATCTTGGATTGAATACCATGCCGGTATGTTCTGAACAACAGGATATTTGTCCCAAGATACAAAGTTGTATGAATACAATGCCGGTTATAGAGGTTCCCGCGTAGTATTCATACAACGAGCATGCCGGGTATTAGCTTTTTTCGAGGAAATGGCGGTTTCAAAAAAAAAATCAAATTTTCGACCTCTTGAAGCATTACTGTGTGTTGGGGTTGCTTGTATCTTGAACATGTTTACTTTCTTGAGTTGGTTCTTCACAAAACATTTCATGGTCAAGAAAATAATGATTCAAAGGTGTTGGTTCATCATACAACAATTGTGAGTTGTTATCATTAATCGAAGATTGAAGATATGATTGTTGTTGTAATTGAGCTAAAGATTCAAAATGTGTCTCTCATCACAATCATCTTCCATTTTCAAAAAAAAAAAAAAACAAAATTCTACTCAAATTTTTTTCCCTTTAAACTAAAACACACAAATTCAAATAAACATAAACACACATTATATCCCCAAATCATTAATATTTTACTAATCATCATTAGTAACTAATCTGGATTAGTGAGGGTTAAATTAGGAATTAAAATTTTATTTAGATAAGGGGTAACCCAGCTAGGATATTTGGATCCCTATTTTGTCATTTAGTCATATCCCCCAATTAGATTATATATCCCCCAATTGCGCGTTCTAAAGTTACACCTCTGATTTACTAATGTATAAGATGTAAAACATCTTTGTTTCTAGGGGGATTTTGTGTTTCCCCCTCCAAAAAGATAGATAATTTGCATTACCCCCTTTTAAATCCATAATTGGTGAATCCCCCTTTCTGTTAACTGCCGTCACACTAGTCTCTCTTAAAACCCTCCTCCCTGTTGAGAAAAACCAGAGCCTCCATTAAAACAAATTAGAAAAACCTAATCTTCAATTTTAAATCGAATTTGTTAGATTGAAGATAAAGATAGAAATGCAAATTGATACTACTGTTCATTACAATAAAAAGAATAAGCTCATGCGCAATCTTATTAACAAATTCGAAGGAAAAAGATGTTTAAAGTTCTCTCCTAGTAATTTCTGCACATAGCTCTTGTGTCAGTGATACTGTTGTTGGTGGAAGAGGTTATCGAGAACTAGCAGCTGTTGATATTGGAGAAACGACTACACGGTCCAATCTCTAACTACATATCAACAGATCCAAAAGTGCCATCATGACTACTTGAAGATATAAACAATTCAAAGAATTTAAATCACCCAAACTTGATCAGCTCCAAAACAAATTCTACTCTTGATTTGTAGACCAATAATTTCTGTTAATCATGGCGAATTCTACGCTTTCTCTTGAATTCTAACATATATTTATATTCGGGGAATTTTCTTTTTTCTTCACTCAATTTTAATACTGTATATCATTGATTTGTCTCTTTAATTAATTGCTAGAACTACGAAAACACTAGTGGGGCTCCAATGGCGTCATTGTATTAGATAAAGAGGAGGAGGAGAAATAGAAGAAGAAGAAGAAGAGATAACGATAGAAAATTTCACACACGTGTGTCGCATGTGCCAATTTAACAGTGTGGTGATGGTAAATTTACAGAAAGGGGGATTCACCAATTACAGATTTGAAAGTGGGTAATGCAAATTAGCTATCTTTTTTAGGGGGGAAACACAAAATCCCCCTTGTTTCTATTGCAATAATAAACTCAAAAGGATATACAACCACTACTATAAATGTTAATTTATAGGCCCCAAGGTTATGGTTTGAGACAGTAAGCAATGGGGGTGGTGACGATTCTTTAAGGACATGAACAAAATTAGGATAGCGGTTTCGAGAGATAGTGGGGATGCCTATTCATTCCCTGAGATTTTGCTTCCGCGAAGTGGCGATAAAATTGTTGCCCCATTTCACAACATCTGAAAGGTTGTGATGATGAAGATGTATCATTAAAATTGATCTCTGAAATTCTCCAAAGGGTTCACAAGATGTTTTTTTTTGGAGTGCTTCTCAGTACGATCACATTGATCTTACAGCCGCACTTAAGACGTTCTTGAATTAAAAAGTTTATGAAAAATGCACAAATTTGTTAAAAGTATTCTTGATGTACTTAAGTTTTCAACTTCCATTAAATTGATTATAGTGTGCAATCTATTCTTGTTTAATGAACAAATTCAATTTTATGTATCTAAAATCTCTATTGATTACTAGTATAACACGCACGCGCGATGCGCCTGCCGTTCTGTTCTATAATTTTTCAATGAAAAATATCCGATCACACCAAATATGTTTTCATATATATTATATTACATGATGTATTTGAATAGCTTAATGTGCTTTGTGATTCATTCGGGATTGTTTGGAACAAGCCTTGGAGAATCAGGAATAAGAAGATGCATTATAACAACAAACTTCATGCTAATCCCAACACATTGGTATCTCTCTCCAAGGTCGACGTTCTCATGGTATCATATTTGTATTCCTTAAACACTTGATTTCGGGGCGGTGGGGGAAACATACACATCACCAGTCCTTCCTTTACATGTTCCTGCAGTTAAAAGACATTTTCTAAGGGTTATGTAAACTCTGGCAATAATCAAACATTAGGGCTGTTAATATGTTAAGGTAACTTTAACCGGTTTAACCATTTAAAATAAAAGAACAATTAAAAATTAACAATATGTTAATTGATTATAATTGCTAGTTTTTTCTATTAAACCTAATATATATATCAAACACAAAAAAAAAAAAAACATATGGTTCGTGGATTTTTTTTTTTTTTTTTTTTTATTGTAGATTTCTTTGCAGTGATGATTTGTCTCTCTCAGTCTCTCATGAACTTCACTCAATTCGGTTTATGTAATGATGATTTTTTTCGAGTTTAATTTTCGACTTGAAAGAAGAAAAGAAACCAGATATTGTGAAAATCAGGATTAAATATACACCTGTTGTTGCGGTTCGACCATTGATGATGAGTAAGCCACCCCCACTTTCCATCACTACTACAAAGCGTGTGCGGTTAGAGAATGAAAATAATTTGATATAGATTGGAAAGTATAACTATTTCACTGAAGGAGATCAGATATTGATGAAGGAAGATAACAAGGTTCTGACGAAGAAGATGGATCCTTGAAATCAATCTCTGAAATTCTCCAAGGTGTTCACAAGATGTTTTTCTACGTGTTTCCCAATACCATCACCAGTTGATCTTCAAAATGTAACACCCGTACTTAAGGTGTTGTTAAATTAAAAATTTTTTAGTTAATATGCAAAAATTTGTTAAAAGTATTCTTAATGCATGTACTGGAGTTTTCTACTTCTATTAAATTAATTATAGTGTGTAATATATTCTTGTTTAATGAACAAATCCAATTTTTGGTACCCAAAAAATCTATTGATTATAGCCGCTAGTTTTTTCGATTTAAACCTAATATATATATCAAATACAAGAAAATAAAATATGGTTCGTGGAAAATATTTTTTATTGTACATTTCCTTGCAATGATGATTTCTCTCTCTATATCTCTAACTCAATTCACACGGTTTGTGCTTCAACTCTTCTTCTTCAATAATTCGCAGATTTAAATAACGATTTGAACCCATACCCTTAATCGAAAACAAAGAAAACTGAAGTCGGATTAGCGCTCAGTTGGTGCTTAGAAGAGTGACGAGAAGAAAAAGGTTCTGAAAAGCTTAATGATTATTTTTGAACAAAAATTCTTAAAAGAAAGTAAAAAAAAAAATTTGACTAAAATAAATAAATAAACTAATTAGGAGTAACTTGGTAATCAATCTACTCTCTTAGAACCTTATCACATAATCGTAGTTAGTTAAATTATTTTGTATACCTCAAAAGAGGGTACATATATAAAGGCATGATAGGGTTTGGAGGCCTAAGCAATTGGCCAGTTTGCCTTATAGCTGAGCCGTCTTTGGACGAGAGCTTGCAAACTGAATCACCGGCCCATCATTTAAAACAAGGAAACTTTATTTCCTAGATAAACAATGATAGCCAACTAAAGGAAACAGTCTCTAAAATAGGAGTTGATAAATCCAAATCCCATTTCGACTGCATTTTGCATTCGTGATCTCTAAGCATTCATCTCCTATTTATTCAGTCGATACAGATATTATCAAAGCAAAGTTTTGCAATCTCTTTATCTGTCTCGTGAAAACTTTTCTTCCAGTTCTTCAGGATGTCGACGACTACTGTTATTTCGGATGTTCAACAAAAGAGGAAGATGATCAACAATCAAGACTGTGGATTCAGAGAAGCACGGAAAGTAAAAAGAATCAGAATCAGGTACACACCTTAACTTAATCAACCACTATTGATTGATTTCACTAAGGATTTGAGTAGTTATAAGAACAAACAAGAATCAGCAGAGAAACCAGCTACAATGAAAATTAGGATAAAGTATAATCCACTGCTGCTTCTTTGTTCCGCCATTGATGGTCGATGTCATCTAGAAGAATTGAGTTTCAACCAAAAGCAAAACAAGAGGTTGATCCAAAATAACAGAATGTGTGGTAACACTTTTAGAAAAGCTTTTTTCGAAAGGAAGAAACTCTGTTTAGTCTTGGATTTGGATCATACTTTGCTACATTCTGTTAGGCTTCAAGAATTTTCGGCAGAAGACCTAGAATATCTAAATCTGAGAGTTTCTTCCATAAAGGATTCGGATGGAAATAGTTTGTACAAGTATATGGGTTGTAGTAGATACACAAAACTCAGGCCACGTACTAGGGAATTTCTCAAGGAAGCCAGCAAATATTTTGAACTTTTTACATACACAATGGGCGGCAGAGATTATGCAGCAGAGTTGGGGAGATTTCTCGATCCTCAGGGGAAGATCTTCAAATCCAGAATCGTTTCAAAAGATGAATCTAGAAAGGATAATAGAAAGAATCTGGATATTTTATCAGGACCCAACGAGCTGAACACAATTATAGTTGATGATACAAGGCGTATGTAGAAAAAGAATAAAAGAATTTGATATGGATTGAAAAGTACAACTACTTCTTTGAAGGAGGCCATATTTTGAACAAGGATGGTTCGACGATGAAGATGGAGCCTAGTATCAGTCCTTTGAGATTCTTCAAGGTGTTCACAAGATGTTTTTTCAAGTGTTTCCCAGGTCCCATCACCTCGATGAGCTTAAAGAATATATCAAATCTGTAGATGTAAGACCCATATTTCAGGGGTTCTTGAATTAAACAAGTTCAGGAAAAATGAAGCAAATTGTTATTCTTGATGTAGTGAACTTTTCAACTTCTATTAAATTGGTTATAATGTATTGTATTCTTGTTTATTAAAATTGAGATAAATTCAATCAGTTTTCCTTTTGTTGATGGTGGTTTTTAAACAAAGGGTAAAATCGTAAAACCCCAAATAACCTAATGTCACAAGTGACACATTTATTAGGACATTTAATGCATGTAGTCAGTAATTAATAGGGGGTATTTTTTCAAATTAGGGTTACAACGAACAAAACCCCAATTTCCTCCGTGCCAATGGCAAGTCATGCCGACCACACACCTAGCCCAAGGTAGCCGCACCTGCAGTGCCAATGGCAAATCATGCCATCCACACCAAAAACGCCGCAAAAGCATGCCAACCATGATGGCCGCACCTGCGTACCCAATGCCAAATCATGCCACCACACCTAGCCCAAGCTAGCCGCTACCGCCAAATGCACTCAGCTTCGGCCGCCTACGCTAATCACACCATGCCAAGCCAAACACACTTACCTTGGCCCAAAGCCACCTATGTGCCAATGGAAAATCATGCCAGCCACACTAACGTGCAAAAGCATGCCAACCATGTTAGCCGCACCTCGTGCCAATGGCAAATCATGCCGACCACGCCTAGCCCAAACTAGCCGCACTTATGTGCCAATGGCAAATCATGCCACCCACACCAAACGCGCAAAAGCATTCCAACCATGCTAGCCGCACCTCCCAAAGCCAATGGCAAATCATGCCATCCACATTTAGCCCGAGCTAGCCGCGCCATGCCAAACGCACTATGCCTTGGCCCTAGCTACGCTAGTCACGTCACGCCAAGCCAAGCACTCTGCCTTGGCCCTAGCCACGCCATGCCAAAATGGCGCCTAGGCTTGCAAACCATGCAACCTAAAGCCAAATCGCCACGCATGCCATTGGCACATGCTAACGCGCCGCGGGTAGCTTTCCCTACCGGGACGCGACCCAAGTTGGCCACGCATGCTGTTGGCACATGCCAACATGCTCGCTGGTAGCTTTTCCCACCAGCGCCCGACCCAAGTTGGCCACGCATGCCATTGGCACATGCCAACACGCTCGCTGGTAGCTTTTCCTACCAGGCGCGACCAAGTTGGCCCACGCATGCCATTGGCACATGCTAACACGCCGCCGGTAGCTATTCCTACCCGGCGCGACCCAAGTTGGCCACGCATGCCATTGGCACATGCTAACGCGCGGCTCCCGGTTGCTTTCCCTACCAGACGCGACCCAAGTTGGCACGCATGCCGTTGGCACATGCCAACACGCCGCTGGTACCTTTTCCCACTGTGGGCGCGACCCAAGTTGGCCACATATGCCATTGGCACATGCCAACACGCTCTGCTGGTAGCTTTTCCTACTGTGGCGCGACCCAAGTTGGCCACGCATGCCATTGGCACATGCCAACACGCTCATTTTGGTAGCTTTTCTTACTGTGCCACGGCCTTAATGGCCGAGCATGCCATTGGCACATGCCAACACACATCATTGGTAGTTTTTCCACTGGCCGTGACCCAAATTGACGTCACGCATGTCATTGGCACATGCCAACACGCATTTTGGTATCTTTTCTTACCAGGCCATGGCCCTAATGGTCGAGCATGCCATTGGCACATGCCAACACGCATCGCTGGTAGCTTTTCCACTAGGTCGTGACCCAAATTGGCCATGCATGTCATTGGCACATGCCAACACGCATCGCAGGTAGCTTTTCTTACCAGGCCACGGCCCTAATGGCCGAGCATGCCATTGGCACATGCCAACATGCCATTGGAAAGAAATCAGCCGCACAACTTCGTCACGAGAAGATCCGAAAAACTTCTCATGCAACCGAATCAAGAATGATGAATTGGACGTGCATCATCACTAACCCCCTTACCCATCCGAAATGCAGAGAATCCCTCTCCCAAGGGGGTACTCTTCTCCTCAATTTACCCTGTACGATGGTACCGGGAGTGCACATGAGCATGTCTCCCGTTTCTTAGAATCCCTAGGTGAACATGAATATAATCACATTCTTCGTTTAAGGGAATTCTCAAAATCACTTACGGAAGGGCGTATACATGGTACAACAACATCCCACCGAACAACATTCCCAACTGGAGTAGCATGGTCACTGCGTTTTACAAGAAATACTTCTTTGTGTCTGAATAGGTCACTTTCTCAGACCTCGGAAGAATGTACTAGTGGGATAACGAACATCCGAATAATTTCGTCAAAAGGTTCAGGGTTCAAGCACTCGACTAACACGACCCAAACGTGACCGAGCAACAACTGGTGAATGCGTGCATTAATGGTATGGTTCCTATTTACCGCGCCTTGCTATAAAACTTGCGCTTCCAAACGTTCTCCGAACTCCATGAAGCCGCCCAGACGATCCGCAACAAAAGACACTGACATTACCGAAAGAGCTAGGCCAACTCGAACCGAAGACATGCGTGAAACTCGGAGTGACGCCTCATCAGCAAGCAATTTAATACTGGCTCATCCTCCGTGAACATAGTAAACGAAAGGGTAAAAAGGAAAGCCCCAACTACGAGCCACCGGACCAAAACGTGAGCGCCAATGCGGGAACCCCTCCACGAAAGACCGTCACTAAAACTCCCATGAAGCATCATGAGACCGAAGGAAATACCCTTGATTTCCCCGTTTCCCATCGAGGAGGTGTTTGACCTCCTAGAAGCTGGGTTCAAGATGATGTTATCAGACCGCCACCTCCCCAGACATCCACCAATCGAGGCCGAGATGGCGAACCCCAAATCGCCATTACACAGTTCATGTTCACCACCCGACCAGCGATGCAACAAACTAAAGTATATTTTCAAAGAAAGGATAGAAGCGGGAGGACTCCAACTAGGAGACGAAAGAGTGCATCTAGAACCACTCCCAATAAGAAACTGCGGGTCCTCTGGGGACTCCATGCACGAGACTGTACAATCCATTATGCAACATGTATGCGAAATTCTCTATTTTCCAAGGTGCGCGCCAAGATATTTTCGCTCTCAATCGTGTTGTCCGCAAACAACTTTCTCTCCTCGGAAACCATGCCAGGGGCCCAAGCTTTCAAATAGGCGGAACCAAAAAGGAGAACTGGGATCACCGACCACGTCCGTTTAAGAGGTAACGAATTTGACGAAACACTCATCGACACGGCCTCTGACCACAACATCATTACTTTCAAGACACTAAAGGCAACAAGATTTACAAAACAAGACGCTACATATTCCCCGTCCGTGATTAAGAACTTGAGAGGAGAAACTTTGAACGCGCATGGCTACATCAACCTAGAGATCAAGATGGGAGACGCTATAACGCGTAAAAATTTCCACATTATCAAAGAACTAGATCATGACATGATATTGGGACGCTTATGGGTGCTCGACAACAAAGCGAAATTGGATGTGCACCCTCGCCGACGTCCACGCCCGAAGGAATTTCCAACAAATCATCCCACGGTTATCGCATCAACGAACTATTGAAGGAACCCGGACATCCGGAGAGGACCCGCTGATGGTAGCTCATGGCTTTCAAATGCAAGTAAGTATGACCGAGCAACCTTTTTCGCAACCGTCTTTCCTTCCCCATTCCGTCATGGGGACTCGGCGCAGATGCAGCACGAACGCTGTCAAGAAATGTGAATGGGGAGATGGACCATTTGAACACTTTGCAAGAAGCTTGAAACTTCTCACCAAACCAACGAAGCCAAGACTCAGACGGTTGCACGACGTCTAAACCCGTTTTCAATCGGAGATGTAGTGGTTAAGGAAAGCTCGTTTCAATTTGGGAGGATGACAGTAAAAATGGTTATTCAAACTGATTCGCCCGATGAAAGAGAAGACGAGCTGTATCTGGTTGCGGATACTCTTTTGGGAGGATATTTCAATCTCATCAATGCAGACACACCTGAAGGCGTGATAATTCATTCGCGATGGCTCAATGTCTCCAATCCCTAAAACGCTGTACTTCCCAATCACTCCCCCTTTAGTATTTCCTTTAACAAATTCCTCTTAGTAGTTGTACTCCCCCAAGATGAATACATCGTTTATATTTTTTCCCTGGGATTCCCTTTTCCGTCAAAAAAAAAAAGAAGAAGCATAAACACATCTCTTTCCAAGCAAATTCTCCAGATATCAGAGAAATACATCAGATAAACACAGAAAACCATTGCAGAGCCATCATACCACGACCTCTTTCAAAAAATATATATGAAGCAAAATGTTGACTGATGAAGAAGAAGTTACAGATGAGTTTACGGAAAAAAAAATAAACATCAGGGGAACTAAAGCAGCTAACAGAAATAACAAAAGGGAGGAACTAGCCCTCGAAGGATGGAGCACAAGTCTCCTCGGGCAAGGATATCTTCAAGCACTTCCCCCAGCAATCCCTCGGGCAACAAGGGTTCCATTCAATAGTGTTAGCAGCAGCAACCTCAACATCCCATCCCAAGCAACCCACAGTGCGATAGTGTCCTTCCCCGACGAAACGGTCCAAAGATACGCCACCATAACCCCTCTGGTATCACCAACGACACCTTTGGCATCAACTTCAAAGGCTATTTCGCTTACGTCGTATGCTCCTTCGAAGGTTTTCTCATTGACACTTCGAAGAAAGTTTTTTTATTCATCCGCATCAAAATCGAGAATCATGGCGCTCTCCTCCAAGAGCCTCACACGTTCGCTTTTCCGTCGCTTCAACCTAAAACGATCCGATCATTATACCCCGGACCGAGGAAAGACTTCGCCACACTGAAACTTCTCAATATGCCAAGACTCTTCCTCGTTCTCTTGCTCCTCCTCCATGCTCACTGAACCCAAGAAAGTCCGAACATGCACCTGTTCTCCATGAGGATAGATGGAAGGCAGGTCTTTAATGATTTCACTAGCTTCCTGGAACGGAGATTCAATCCCAACCAATGCCTCCTAAAGATAAGAAGATCGATCTTCGCAAGTCTGAAGTCCTTCTCCGAAGAATTAAAGGCGCGGCCATCCCTGAAGGGTCCCAACATACACTGCAAAAAATGGGGGAAATGATCAAGTTCCATCATATCTATAAACATATAAAAAAGAGGATAACACGAACAGAGAAAAATAAGAAAACATACCTGTATGATCTTCTTAGCCCGAATAACCCTAGTCGGGGTGCTTTTGCAAGAGTCAGACCTCGCGCCTTCAATTGGAGAATATGGATGCTTAGAGGATGATTCGTCTCTAGGCAAAGAAAGAAACTCAACAAGAAGCACCTTTTCTCAAACAAGGGAGATGGTACAATTGCGTTGGGTATGAATACGGAACCTTAAAAAGGAAAGGAAACAATGAGGGACATAACGTTCCCGGATTTTAGCATGGATAATGCCCTGATTGAAGCCGCGCGTGAAGGAAGGAAAAATAAGGAAACTTTGCTATCTGTAGAAACACCTACTCCCTCCTTGTTTACACCGGTCCCGCCAACTAGCATGCTCAACTTCCCCACCTTGCGTCGGTCCCGCCAGCGAGCACGATCAGCTTCCCCACCTTGCTCGGTCCCACCAGCTAGCAAGCTCAGCTTCCCCACCTTGCGCCAGTCCCGCTAGTGAGCACGATCAGCTTCCCCACCTTGCGCCGAGTCCCACCCGCCTAGCACGCTCGGTTCCAAACTCACGTCAACTTCCCAATGACAACCAAGTCACGCCCGGTTAGCACGCTCGCGTCCCCACCTTGCGCTCGGTCCCACCGCCTAGCACGCCGCCCCAACTCACGTCAACTTCCCAATGACAACCCAAGTCACGCCAGCTAGCACGCTCAGCGTCCCCACCTTGCGCTGGTCCCACCAGCTAGCACGCTCAGTTTCCCAACTCACGTTAACTTCCCAATGACCGCCCAAGTCACGCCAGCTAGCACGCTCAGCGTCCCCACCTTGCGCCGGTGCCGCCAGCTAACACGCTCAGTTTCCCAACTCACGTCAGCTTCTCAATGCCGCCCAGCTTCTTGCCTCTCAATGATGCTGACTTCCCAATTGTGTCAGCCTCCCGATTTGTGCAAATCTGCCAGAGGCAAGGATTCCAAATCCTATCTATAAAAAGGTCAGACAAGCCTCCTCAATTCTCTTTATGATTTATTGTTGATAGTCTGTCACCATCTTATGCTTACCTCGCAACAAAGCCCCTGTTCCGAGCTAAGCGGGGGGACTTAATGTTGATGGTGGTTTTTAGACAAAGGGTAAAATCGTAAAACCACCCGAATAACCTAATGTCACCGGTGACACATTTATTAGAACATTCAATGCATGTAATCAGTAATTAATAGGGATATTTTTTCAAATTAGGTTACAACGAACAAAATCCTAATTCCCCTCCGTGCAATGGCAAATCATGCCGACCACACCTAGCCCAAGCTAGCCGCGCCATGCCAAACGCTCTGCTTTGTCCCTAGCTATGCTAGCTACACCAAACGCGCCAAAGCATGCCAACCATGCTAGCCGCACCTCCGTGCCATGGCAAATCTGCCATCCACACCTAGCCCAAGCTAGCCGTGCCATGCCAAACGCACTATGCCTTGGCCCTAGCTACGCTATTTACACCACGCCAAGCCAAACACCCTTACCTTGGCCCTAGCCGCACCTCGTGCCAATGGAAAATCATGCCACGACACCAAACGCATGCCCAAAGCATGCCACTCATGCTAGCCGCACCTCAGTGCCAATGGCAAATCATGCCGACCACACCTAGCCCAAGCTAGCCGCGCCATGCCAAACGCAGGGTCAGCTTTGGCCCTAGCTATGCTAGTCACACCAAACGCGCCAAAGCATGCCAACCATGCTAGCCGCACCTCCGTGCCAATGGCAAATCATGCCAGCCCACACCTAGCCCAAGTTATCCGTGCCATGCCAAACGACTGCTTGCCTTGGCCCTAGCTACGCGAGTCACGCCAAGCAAAACACCCTTGCCTTGGCCCTAGCCACGTCATGCCAAAGTAGCGCCGCGCCTAGGCTTGCAAACTGGATGCAACCTAGGCCAAATTGGCCCGCATGCCATTGGTACATGCCAACACGCATCGGCTGGTAGCTATTCTTACCAAACCGTGGCCCTAATGGCCGAGGGATGCCATTGGCACATGCCAACACGCATCGCTAGTAGATTTTCTCACCAGGACGTGGCCTTAATGGCCGAGCATGCCAACATGCCTACTGGTAGCTTTTCTCACCAGGACGTGGCCCTAATGGACGAGCATGCCATTGGCACATGCCAACATGCCCACCGGTAGCTTTTATCACCAGGACGTGGCCCTAATGGCCGAGCATACCATTGGCACATGCCAACACGCTCGCTGGTAGCTTTTCTTACCGAATCGTGGCCCTAATAGCGAGCATGCCATTGGCACATGCCAACACGCATCAGCTGGTAGCTTTTCTAACCGGACGTGGCCCTAATGTCCAAGCATGCCATTGGCACATGCCAACACGCTCACTGGTAGCTTTTCTTGCCAAAACCGTGGCCCTAATGGCGAGCATGCCATTGGCACATGCCAACACGCATCGTTTGGTATCTTTTTTCACCGGGGCGTGGCCCTAATTTTCAAACATTCCATTAGCACATGCCAACATGCTCGCTGGTAGATTTTCTCACAAGGACGTGGCCCTAATGGCCCGAGCATGCCATTGGCACATGCCAACACGCATCGCTGGTAACTTTTCTTACTGTGCCGTGGCCCTAATGGCCGAGCATGCCATTGGCACATGCCAACACGCTCGCTAGTAGCTTTTTCTCACCAGCTTTGTTGTCCTAATGGCCATGATGCCCATTGGCACATGCCAACACAACGTCATTTGGTAGCTTTTCTTACCCGGTGTGATCCAAATTGCGCTTGCCAAACATGCCTTATTGGTAGCCCAACTTGTGCCCAGGTGTAACTTTCAGGCCAACTTAGCCGTACGTGCCATTGGCACATGCCAAAACCCACGCTGGTAGCCTAAGTTGCAAACCGTGCAACCTACCGCCAAGGCATTCCGCACATGCCACACACGCCACTAGAAGCTCTATGCATTGCCACATCCACTCAACGTGCAACCTACCACCAAGGCATTCCACACATGTCATTGGTAGCTCTAGGCATTGCCACTTGCGCTCGAGGTGCAACCCGCAACAAAGGCATTCCGCACATGCCATTGGCACATGCCACACGCGCCCCTAGTAGCGCCACTTGCCAGACTCAAGGTGCAACCAACACTCGAGACATCAACACAAGCGGGGATGCTTTCCCGGGGTCTTGGTTTGGCGGTCACAACATGCAACGTACACTACGCTCACATTAAGAAAGAGTGAATAGGAATAAAACGTTCAAATAAATGAGGAAATAATGGTGAAAACGTTTTCACCCATAAACACCTTGCGGTTACCACCTCCTCCCATTATTTCACCCTTTAATCTCTTCCTTCATGAGAGCCCGGGAGTGCGTTTCAATCTCGACTTATATAAATAGGTCTTACCTATTTCCACCGGACAACAAGTCTCAGTCGGAGAAAAATACAACACTCTCGAGAAAAGGCAACTTTGCAAGATCTCCAAAAGCTTTCATCTCTTGCAAGCTTCCTAAGCTTTCACTTTCTAATACAAGTCGAGACACTACTCTCCTGAACTATTCTGGTCTCAACACCTTTCTTTGCTTCCCTCCCCAAATCAACCTTCTCCTCCACTTTGTGACCGAAGCAAATGCTGAACGGCCATTTCTTGGTTTAGTCCGGACTTGTACAGATTGATCTCTCGAATCTAGAAAGTGCTCACGTGCAGCACATTTGTTTAGGGGTTAAACCAGTTTCTCACTCACCTACCGAATTTACCAAAACCGACGGAAACGATTTTTACCCATAAACACCCCTATAAATCATGGAACTTTGATAGATTAGCAATAATAATGAGATCATGAAAAGTTATTATATATGATAATTAAATAAATAAATTATTTATAATCGTTAATTTTCATATAAACCAATAAATTAATTTTGTGTTCCAATACCAATGTAACTGCTATGGGCATGGCCCTAACTTGATCTCCCAACCCCACCCCTAATCTGATTGGTTTAGTAAAAATTATTTTGGATTTATTCAGGGACATGTGGCGTTACAATCATCATATATTGATGTGTACAAGGATGGCAAAGAGTACTCATCCCCTTAGTCCTCACCGGTCCGCATGTAAGATGCATGGTCTACACGTATCCAAATCAAGGGCGTTTCGGTGATCTCAAAACCCTAAAATGGCCATCAATTTTTCTCTTCTTTTTATGCGGCAGTTTCCTCCTCCTCCTCCTCCTTCCATCGAGATGTTGACGAAATTAATAACCCAACTCCACATATCTTTGTTTTTGTTGCATTTAAACACTACCCCATAGATCAAAACTTCGATTTTCTTCTATTAAACTTGTCAATTTAGTAAATAGAGACTAGTAGTAGCAGTAAAATTTGAGATGCTGGATATGGAAATGGTTTTTAGTTTCTTAGGTTTAACACCATCCATTTTTACATGGTGTTTCTCTTTTTAGAGTTTGCTATGTTTGGTATTCACTGTATATTAGGAAATAGATTAACTTGAAGTACAAAATACTTATGTATATATATGTGTCGAGATTTTATGCATTGCAATACAGTTAAGAAGTTATAACAAAGTTTCTGTAAGTTTATCTTCTCGTCTCTCTTCTCTCTTATCTCAAGTGCACTTCACCACTGGTAACAAAGGATCAGGTTTGTTGATAAATTTAGACAATTTTGTTTGTTTTCAGTTTAAAATAGGGGTCAGTCGCAGGTCGAGTATTCGGTGAAGACCATATCCGCAAGCTTATCTTCTTTACCCGATTTCATTCTCTGCTACTGCAATTGATCGAATCTGATTGTTCAATCTACGAATCAATGGTTTGAAAGTAACAACTTCAATTGGATGAAATTTATAAAATCAACAGAGATAGATTTGGAATTTGAGAATTTATTTATTTTTATTTTTTATGAAAACGAAATTGAAATCGATCGATTTAGATGGATCTACTTGCTTATTCGATGATCTATGGATCTACTTGCTTATTCGATGATCTTTGAACTGTTAGTATGCTTGTTTCATTAAATCAGACCGCAATTTGCGATCAATTTGATTGATTACCTCAAATTGAACTTTAATTTTGTGAAATTATGAGATTTGAAATTTCAATTTTAATTTTTTGGGACATTTGTTGTGTCCGACATGTTGCATATTTTTGATCCTATAGAAGGCCTCCCTAAAGGTCGGCCGATGACTGCTACAGCAGTAGTGGCCGACGAAAGTGCATTGTTTGACATTTCTGCAATGCAAATATCCGGCACCGTAAGCAGCTAATAGGCATGATGATGTTGTATACATCGCCGCCTAATCAAATGACCGGTGTTACAGTAAAGGCTAATGATGAATTATTGTCTAACGCGACTGTAGGTTTCACTATGGCCCTAACTGGCACTTACGGTAAAATCGGTACCTGAATGTTTGGTGTTTTTTTCATTTGTTTGGTAACAAAACACGCAACTCCATAATCCATTCTAAATTTCTAATCACTCATTAAGCCTAATCTTTCTTAGAAGAAATAAAGTATTTTTAAAAACATATTTTTACGCCATGTACTGTATGCCCAAGTCAAGGACCCATCTTGATCTTATACAGCACAAAAGCCCAACACGTTGCAGGTCAACACCCTGTTGTCTCCACCCTAACCCGTCTTAGGCTAAGTTTGGTAATGCTTATTTTTTTTCAAAAGCACTTTTATATGTCAATAAATTTTGAAGTTGGTGTTTGGTAAAAAAACCAAAGTCTTTTTATCAAAGCACTTCAAAATTCCTCAATTTTTAAAAGTTGGGAGGAGGAGCTTTTAAAAGCTTCTAAAAGCATAAGTTGTGGTCCACATAAATTTAATCAATGATTTATCTTTTTTATCCCTACTTTATTTTATAAATGACAAAAGTTACCCTTATATTTATATACAATCAATTTTTTTTACTATTTCTTATATTGCATTCTTTAGATATTATTATTTTTTATTATTTCGAACTATTTTATATACCATTTATTTAATTTGTCAACAGTAGAAATAAAAACAAATATTAAATAATTACTTAATTTTAGTTTCATTTTTTGCTTAAATAATTACTTAATTTGTCAACAGTAAAAATAAAAACAAATATTAAATAATTACTTAATTGTTAAGTAAAATAATTTCTTAACAATCATAATGATAGTGGTAATTAGTATGAAAATTGATATTATATAGTAAAAAAATTAATTATTGTTAAACCCAATAAAATTGAATAAAACTACCATGAGTGATATGTCTGTTTTTGTCATTTGTTACAACAACAATGGTTGAATCGAAATTTTACCAAACACATTTTGATTGCTTTGTTAATCGGCTTCAACTTTAATTAATATTTTACCAAGCGTCTAATGCTTTTTCTCACGACCAAGACAACGCCACAACGGAAAAGTGCTTTTACAAAAGTCTGCGAAGAATACCAAAAATAAGCCTTAGTTCCCCTTTACTGTTCTCCTTTCGCATCGCATCTCACCTGCCGTCAACTTCTATCTCCCAAAAATCCTCTGTAACACCCTATTCATTCTTTCGACTACCACTACTACTTTTGGCTCTCTTCTTGCCCTTAATCTCCATGTATACTCATCATATGAAGATTTTAGGTAATTGGTTTAGCCGTGAGGCTTCTTTTCTTTGAGAAGTTGTTATGTACTCCCTTCGTTCTTAAATAATAGGCTGGTTTCTATAAATATAAGTTTCAAAAAAATAGGCTGGTTTCCTAATTGGGTAAGTCAAATGTTACTTTAGTTTTCTGGGACCACTTTTCTCTTAACTTCTTTTATTGACAAGTGGCATGGTGACCATTTCACTTCACTTCTTTTGCTCACAAGTGTCATGGGGACCATTTCACTTCACTTCTTTCATTGACAAGTGTCATGAGGACCACTTTCAATGATTAGTTCTCTTAATTTTCTCTAAAAACAAAACCAGCCTATTAAAAAAGAACGGAGGGAGTATACAGTATATTTCTTTTTCTTTATATTTTTTGAGAAGTTGTATGCCCATACTTTAGACAAAGGAACGAGTAGAACTAATTAATGGGTTTTTTTTGTGTTCGAAAGAAAGAGGAGTGGAAATAGAAGAAGAGAAAGGGTGAAAAGAGCATTTGGAAGTTTTTTTCTGGTTATGGGCCGGATTCGGATTAATCCCTGCCCACCACTCCATCTTCTTAACCCGATATTTCTGGGAAAAGAACTCTGTTTTTTTTTTGTGATTGATTAACTCTGCTTTATTAGATAGATCAAATAACTTTTAATTAGACTGTATAGTTGACAAAATTAGTCATTTGGGTTGTAATTAAGTTTGTTTCTTTAATAAATTTGGCACAATTTCATCGTAATTGGCCAGATTTGATGAATTTATTTCATAATTGAAAACCATCATTATACTTCATTTTTGAATTCAATCGAATTCTAGGTTGTTACAAATCATTTTGGATCATTGAATTGAAATTGATAGCGGATACAACATTAAAGTTCGAATTAGATTGGACATTGAAGAAGAAAACTTCAAAACTGATCAAATTTTGATCAAATCAACGAAAAAAATTGATACAAAAAAGAGGACCATGAAAGTGTGACGGACAAAATCCGTTTAGTCACCATATAGAAGGCCTCCTAAAGTCGGCCAACTAAACCAAATCACAAAATGGTTGATAAACATGGCAATAAAAATCTATAAGAGTAATTTATACATGGTATAATATCATACATGTTGACAAGTAAATAGATTGAGAAAATATTGTTTGTTATCTAATCACAAAATGCTTAAAGTTTCAAGGAAGGAGTATTATCATTATTACAGTTACCTAGAGATCTCTGACTCCAATTTGCAGCTTCTTCAGTTTCTCAGTGTTTCCTGTCTCCTCTCTTGAACTTGCTCGTTCACCGGATTCCATTGTTTTTATCCTTTTCTCTAATAATTTCAATGAAACTAAAGTATTCTTGTGAGTATTGCTTGAAAATAGACTTGCCAAAACTCACATCCATTTTGGCAGCATTTAAGTTTTTGAATCGTAACTACAAACTTTCCTATTCTTACGCTCATAGCACGAAGCGTACCACTCTTTGTTAAATCAAATGGGCATGATATGTGACTATTGAAACAAAACTCTTTTATCCAGCTCAAGTTATCATTATCATTATTTTTCTTCAATAGCCATATTTCACTACAATTAGCATTGTGATAATAAGTAGCACTTAAGCAATCATCCAAAACCCCTAGTTGAGTATAAAAATGTGGATCAGCAACAACTCGTGTCAAACAAGGAGGCGGTGGTGGAAGATAAATAAACTTTTCATCAGTCAAATGGAAAGCAAGAATAACGGTTCCAACATCGTCTACCCAATGAAGAGCTCCATTTACAAACACACCAGCAGATTGTGTAAAACATCGCATCTTGACGTCGATCTTTCCCACATTTCTCCATCCTTTGACACTTCCAAGAGTGTATACCTGAAAAATTTCTTTTCCCATGTCAGCAATTGAGATTGTCTTACAGAGGTTCTTCCTAAAAACCTTGTACTCATTGGTTGAAGGAACGTAACCAAATCCAGTCCATGTATAATTCTCTTCAACTTTCGGAAGGATGATGTATTCCCTGGTGATTGGATTACATATATAAGCAGGTCCATAATTCCAGTGACCAGATTCGTCTTTATCCCATACATTGAAGCAACTTAAGCCATTGCATGAACCAGCAATAGAATAATTGTTAATTGGAAGTCTTAAATTCATCCTTTTATATCTATGGAAGGGTGTCTCATGACAATTCTCATCATACTCACTAAAATAAACTTCCTTATGCCCTTCTTGTTCATCAGAAATGAAAATAAAATTCAACTTACCAGACTCAAAATGGTGGTGATTGAAGTGCAATTGAGAGAATGATGGTTGATGAACAAGATCTCTCTGTAGGAGCGAAATCTACTTAGCAGTTATGTCTCAACGAAGTTTTAAATAAAAGGTGTTTGCAAAGACCATCGCAGTGTTAGAGAAGTGATGTAGCGAATGACGTCGACCTAATCATGAGGAAAGTGTGAAGATTTTGCGAGATTGAAGTTAACTTGCCAGACTCAAGATGGTGGTGATTGAAGTGCAATTGAGAGAATGATGGTTGACGAACAAGATCCCTCCACGGTTTACACACCATTTTAGACTCCAAAACACATTCGATTGGTAACCGAATTAATATGTCCAGTATGATCTCTTTTGGTAGATCATCAAACCTCCCCATCATAAAATTCTAAGATTAAAGAGTTATAGTAACTGCAGACGAGATAATACACCGTGCAAATCTGAATTCCAATTTCTATTTCTAGGGTTTTGAAAGAGAAACCGGGGTTAGATATCGGAGACTAGAGATAGTGAGAGTGAAAAAAAAAATGATGAAGTAGTTCTTATTCATTTAAGGGTTTGTGCGAAAAGACAATTCTGTACAACGGATTATGAAAAAGCACTACATTGTACCCTTGGCTAGTTTGGTGCATCCACAGTATAGCTCATGCCAAGCTCAAATAAAGCTCATGCTGAGCTCAAATAAGAAGATAAGTATATTACATGGTGACTTGAGTGTGTTTGCCAGAGCCCAGCTTGTTGGTAGGATTCCAACTAGTTTTATTCAGTCATCTCTTGTTATCGGTTATTTTGATTAAATTTTTTTGTTATTGAAATTAATTTCAAGTTTTTAATAATAAACTTTTCATCTGATGATGTAGTCGTCTCGATTCAAAGAGTTGGAATTTTCAATTTCTTCGATTTTGACTCGTTTTTACGGTTTTACTCTAGTTCAATTGACTTCTCATTTCTTTCGATAATCCTGTTATCCAATTTAGATTTCCTAATAGTTAGGATCTCAATAGATTCGAGTGTAGAATCCTTAGCGCACAATGGTATCAGTTGGCCATGTTTTACTCGTTTTTTTATCAACTTGAATTATTTTTGGTACTGCCATGCATGGGAGATATATTTGTATTCTTCCATGAATCCAAGTTCTTCTTACCTGGCATACCTGCTACAGATTCATTCTAGCAAACTACTTCCTAGAGTTCAGACAGTGACGGGTTATATTCATTAAGGGATTTTGTATGATCTCAGACATGGTTGACGGGTTATATTCATTAAAGGATTTGTTGGTCATGTGGTAAGATATTCCCGTGTTCCCTCAGGAATTTTTGGTTAGTATTAGGCAAGGGTACAAAGTGAAGTGGGAACATTATTTAAATACCCCTCAAAATACGTCCTTTAAAATATACCCTTATTCAATTTTTAAAAATATTTCTATCTTCTGAAAAGTGGAAGCAACTAGCACGAGTTATTTTCAGAAGTGGATACAACTAGCACAAGTTGTTTCCAGAAATGGACGCAATTTAATACATGTTGCATCCAAAATGTGGAAGCAACTTTCTCTAGTTGATTAAAAAAAATACTTTTTACCCCTCGGGCAGAATTTGTGCAAAGTCTACAAAAATGGAGGATATATATAACATTCCCACAAGTGAAAATGTTTTTGAAGCTCTCGCAGAAGATACAAAATGATAGCCCTTCACTATCTCAAAAGCATAGGTCATTATGACAAGAAGAAAGTTATTTGTATCAGCGTATGAGTATCAGATTGGAATTGCATGTTCTTCGGTTATGGCTGAAACCAGCCGGATATTTATCGGTGGTTTTTGAAGAGTGGAGGGGACATCTTTTGTCGGGAGGACTTCTGAAAGCACTTGTGACAATGTTACTGCAATAAGAGCCAAAGCTCATGGGAAAGGTATGGGGCGTGGACCTTAAATCCCATCTCCACCCATCCACGCATCATTAATTTCGGGGATTATCCATACCCCGCCCTGTTTCCCTTTTATTCGGGTAAAATCCTACCCAATAGGGGCGGGTCCCCACGGAAATGGGCTTAGGTGGGGTAAATTGCCATCTCTAAGTTTGTGAATCCAAAATAATTTTGGACGTTTATTTGAATCAAAACTAAGTTTTTGGTGTATTTGAACTAGCTTCTAACTTTTCTTTTCTTTTAGAATTCGAAACGTAACTTCTTAAGTAAATCCAAACAGCAAAAGTAAACTTTTTGGTATTTAGACTCTAGAAGTCATTTTACAATTTGGTTGCCTACCGAACTTCTAAAGTTCTATTATTTTAGAAGTCAAAAATCAGCTTCTCAAGATGTATGCCAACACCACAAAATTATTTTTACTTTTGACTTCTGAAATTGCCGAAGTACAAAGAACTTCATATACTCTAGCTCTTGGCCCTAGAGTATATGAAAATAATTAATTAATCTGCAAACAACTCCATCTACCACATTGGTTGGCAAAGACCTCGGTCCCCAAATGCGTGATAGAATTTCTTGAAAATAATTAATTAATCTGCAAACAACTCCATCTACCACATTCATGGTTGGCAAGAAAATCAACCATGTCAGTATCAAAAAAAAAAAAGGACAAGAGAAGTTGATGTTTTGTTTTTGTTTTGTGTTTTTGTTTGGAAACAAACAAGGGACCATCACTCATCATGAAATACTATCTACTTTATTTCTCTGAGGAATTGATTGCTGCTACTCTCTCTTTTCTTTGTTAGAGAGTTGGTGGAAATCATTAAGAAATCCACTCACTCTCTCTCCTCTCCACTCTCTCTGTTAAAAATCCTTAACTCATTTCATCACGGATGTAGGGTTTCAATCTCATCACTCCCATCATCAAAAGTTTTGAATCTCTGTTTGTGGTTGAAGGAAGAAGGAGTTGCTTTGTTCAGAGACCTTGATTTTTGAGTGTAAGAAACCCTCAACTCTTTTGGTTTATTTGAATCTCTGCATGTTTAGGTTTCGATTTTGTTTGTGTCTTGTGTCTGTGTGTACTCTTTTAGTCTTGAATCTCTTGATCTTGTTAATGTACTGAGTATGTTTGATTTTGCCTAATTTTCACATTAAGTATGATGATTTTGGTGATTTTCCCTCTGCAAGCATGGGTTTTGTGGTTAAGACTGTTGGTTTGCACATTTCAGGAAATCACTGTAAGGGTTGTGTATGAGGTTGTTCGTTTCCTGGTTTAGTTTGTTTGATAGAACGTAGTAGAGATCTGAAAATTGAAAGCCTTATATTAGGATTTAGTTTGATTTTGAAATTTTAAGGTTTTGATTTTGAAATTTGTGTTTTCTTCTCTTGTATTTGGAGTAGATGGATGTAGTTCCCATATCCCAAATTAAATTTTTGTATCCTTTTGTTTGTTGCAGTAGTCATGTCTAGAAGGGGAATCGAAGCGCTTCATACACTAAACAAATCTAAGAGGTATTGACTGAAACTCCACTGTCTTCTCATACTGCAAGTCTCAACTGCTACAGTTTGCAAACTTATGTAGCTTTTCCAACTCAATTTGGGTGGATAAGCAATGTGGAATATCTAGTGTAATCTAACTTGTTTTTCATTACAGGAGTAAAGAAGAAAGATGTGGATGAGGAATGGACGAAAGACTGGATGGATAATTTAGATGACGTAACTAAATTTGGATTGAGCTTGGGAATGGCGGCACTTTTGGGAATGACAGTTACCAATTTGAAAACCGGAGGTATAGCCCTAATTCTTCTTCTTGCTTCTTCAGGTGCTGCTAAATGCACAAAAATTGTTGGAAAACTTTTCAAAAATAAGAATGACAAATTGATGAAGAAGATTTTGAGGTTTGGATTTCTACTATCTGCTGCATTTGCCGCTACTGGAATTATGGCGTGGACGATCTATGTTGCGGAGGTTTTTGAAGTCAGATCGGGTATCGAAGGCTGTGGTGGGTTGTCGACCACCATGACCAACAGGTTCTTGGCATGCGGAGGTCTGGGTGGTGCTTTATTTTTTCTATCAGCTTTGTTTGTTGTTTGTATAGGTTAGCTGTTCCAGTGGGGGATATGGAATCAGCAGGGAGAGGTTGCATTACACTTGAAATCAGTGGTCATTGAGTTTCTTGGGTCTGGCTCTGAAAACTCTTTAAATTATGGTATTTATTGATGTATGAATTTTATCTATCTGGGAAATTGATACTGCGATATTGATTAATGTCTGAATTTTTCCTATCTAGCAAATTCACCTTGTTCATTTCGGAACAGTGTATGATACCGGCATATAACATGTTAGTAACATATGGAAGTAATCCATTTGATGCAGAATAACAGCGGGCGCATATATTGAGCCCTTCCTTGACCATTTCCAAGATAATTGTGTCGTATACTTTAGCATTTATGAAATCAAAGTTCTAGGCTTGCTCTAATTCCATTGTAGGGGTAGCTCTACTCAATACAAGTCTGGCTAGCTCTTGGTGTCTTGTTTAGATTCTGGTACTGCAATTTCTAAATGAGAAGCTCTTTATGTAATACGAGTCTGATGACTTTTGGGTGTTCCCTCTGGGATGAAAAAATCATTTCTCCTGACAAATATAGTACTAGTAGACAGCAAAGGAGAAACAATTTCAACATTTTTCAGTAAAATTAGAAGAAATTTTATCATTTCTCCTTCATTACAAACCGAAGATATATGTGACTTTGTTATATGCAACCAAACCAAGCTCCAGATTGCAGCACCAATTCATGCATTTGGATAAAGCATGTGCCTCCTCCTAAACCTAAATCCCAGTTTTTCGTGTGCGTCAGCAACTCAAAATCCCATTCTTACAGTAAACAACCTTGTCAAAAGAGGATGAAAATTTCTGTGCTACTTGTGCAATGAAGAACCAGAGGCAGTTGAACAGGGAGAATCTGTTATTGCACAACTTGAGGCGTCAGAAGTTCAGAAAATAACATTAGGCCATTGAAAGGCGGAAGAGACGCACCAATGTGGCACATAAGTAGTTACAAGTTCAGGTCAAGTATCGCAGTGCTACTCCTCAATGCAGTTGTGGTGGGTTGCGTTTTCATGATTTCATATATATCCAGGATGACAATGTGTCAAATGCCCTCGCAAATTCCAAATGATAGTTGATGGGATCTGGAACATTTCAATGTGGAGAATTCGGGAATCCAAGAAGATTTTTGGATAAAGCCCCTCCTGCATTACACACTGAAGATATATGACCAAGCTCCAGATTGCAGCACCACTAATCAGATTCCACACAAATGCGCGCATTCGGATAAAGCATGTGCATCGATTTCAGAGGGTAATTATGTAAATTCACCCTCCTTTCTGGTTTGCAAAGCCCTTTGAATTTCATTTTTCATTCATTCCCCAAAACTCAAACCCTTTGATTTTGTTCAGTGCGAAACCTAAAAACTTCAAGAAAAATCATTTTATCCACCATGATTCTGTTTTTGACATCACGGCAGGAATTAATTTCTGTTTCCAAATCATCAACACCAGCAGGATTTGGTGTTAAAGATGTTTTAGGTATAATAATCTCATTAACCTTACTTATCTTTCATTTTTTTTTTTTTTTCTTTTCTTTTTTTTCTAAATTGTGTGTGTCCTGTGTGTTTGGTGTTTTTGCTGGTAAGCAGGATTTGTTCAATTTAACTTGATCTATAAGTGTATGTTTTGAAGTCCTGAAATTTTGTTTTTCCATGAATCAAAAGGTAATTTTGAGCTGGATCATTTTTTGCTTTTAATTGTATGGGTTTGTGGTTTTTGCTGTTAATCATGGTGATTTGTATGAGTTTTGGGTTCAATTTAATTGTAAAGAGAAAGCTGGATCATTTTTTTGAGCCCAACTGGAGCAAACTTGGTCATGGTTTTCTTTTATTCTAGGCATTCCCTATTCCTGTAATTTGTTTTGTTTGAAAATGGTTCTCTTTTATAATAAATAACTACAGCTTAATGGTGCATCCATCCGCAGTTAGGAATCATGACTTATGATGCCCATGTGTATAATATATGCTGATTTTTGTTTATACTTGTCTTTGGTGTTGCTGCACATCAGTTAGGAAGATTGTTAATCTGGATAATCACATTGCTTCGTCATGTGCTGGGCTGAAGGCAGATGCACACGCTTTGATATACGAGTCAAGGATTGAGTGTCAAAGCCATAGACTCGCAGTTCAGGTTCCTATAGCTGTTGGATTGGATATATCACATGTTAGTTGTTGGTATACTCAAAGCGGTGATGTGAGACCATTTCTCATTGTCAGACTGATCCCTCAGCGACAGACTGCAGTGCCCTGTTGGAAGGCTAATGCAACAGGGAGAAACTCCAACTCTACGCATGAAATTTTGGAGAAAACCTACAAAGAAACTTTTGGACGAGAAACAGTAAAGCTTGCTCTTTGTACGTTGCTCGAGGTATTTTCTCCTTTTTCTTTTCTTCAGTTGGCTACTTGCCTTTATCGGAAGTCATCTTAGCTAGTCAAGTGCCCTTATGCAAGCTGAACAGAACTGTGTTTATCCTGATCCAGTTATGATGACCATAATACTTGGTATCTGCTTTCTCTTTGGGTTGTATTTGAGTAATGCAGTGGAAGACATTAGCTGTAACTGCATTACACAGGACTGTATTTGGGTTGGTTGACTTTGCATTTTATTTTAGTTACCTGAAAATAGTTCTTCAGCCAGATGTCAACATGATCTTAATATTTGTAGCAGGTAGATGAAACTGATGGTGTTGTTTAACTTTAGCTTTATTATATCAATGCATTATTAAGTACTACTGATCTAGCTGTATAACTGAGTGGACTTATGTCTTGTGCACCCTTTCTGAAGTACAGTATGGATTGCATTTATGGACCTGTCAGTATTTAGGAACCAGTCTTGTCTCCCATGATCAGAAACAATGATATAGATATAATCTTGGAATTTAAGTCTTTAGCATGAGAATTTTGGTGGTTTTAAGGGTCCTTATTTGGATCGAATAATATGAACGTATGAAGGAATTTCTTAAGTTTCGGAATACGTTATTCAAATCGATGTCAGAATTTTCATATCAAAACAGTGTATGATACTCGCATAACATGTCCCCAAGTTAATAACATATGGAAGTAATCCATTTGATGCAGTATAGCACCCTGGAATTTCATTATTTAATGGTTTGTCCTGGTTTCACAAGGTAGCCAAATGGTTTAAGTGGTAGTGATAAGAGGCAGAAACCATGGTATTTACTTCACACCTATCACTTGATGTTCACTATAGATCGATATTTGTATAGTTGCATTCACTTCAGAGAAAAAGGTTTTCCACCCTATTAAACTTATCAATAACAACGGGTGTATCTGTCTTGGCACTTGAAGAAGCAACAGAGCCTTCGTTGAGCATTCCGTATAGTCATATACTTTTGGTATCTGGTATTATTTATATAACCTCAGGATTTAAGAAATCAAGGTTATGGGTATTCTTCAATTCCATTATAGGTAGCTCTACTCAATACAAGGCTCTTGATCTTGGTTTCCTGTTTAGATTCTGGTGCAATTTCTGATGAGAAGCTGTTTATGGATGGATATTTTTTTCAAGTTCTGTTTGATATTAATTTTCAATTTAACTTACCTTTAATTGCATTTTTGCCTTTTGTGTGACCATTTCTCATTATGTGACTGATTCCTCAGCGACTGACGACAGTGCCAGCTTGGATGGCTAATGCAACAGGGGGAACTCCAACTCCATGCATGAATTTTTGGAGAAAACCTACAAAGAAACTTTTGGACAAGAAACTGTGAAGCTTGCTATTTGTGCATTGCTCGAGGTATGTTTTCTCCTTTTTTTGTTTTGTTCTGTTGGCTACTTGCCTTTATTGGAAGCCATCATAGGATTCCTGGTATGTCGTAATGGTATATCTAAGTTAGTCAAGTGTCCTGAGCGAATCTTAAGACCTTATTAAGTTCATATTTATTAATAGTGAGCTTTCAACAATGATCATATGCACTTTTACTTGACGGAAACGTTATGCTAGCTGTACAAAATGTATTTATCCTTATTTAGTTATGATGACCATGTCCGGTTTCTCTTTAAAGACACCTGAATGAAGTAGACAATAAGGTTAAGCTTCTCAAATTAAAACATGAAACTGGGACTTCTCACTAATCTATGCAGGATTGTACTTCGGTTGCTTGAACCTTAATTTGCATGTTATTGTTTTTTTCTTTGCAAATTCTTAGATTATTTCCAACTATAATTAACTAGTTAAGGGCATCCTTTTAGTTACCTGAAAAGTTTGGAGGATAGTTGGTGATAAAGGTTGAAGAGATAGATGTCCTTGTTCAAGTATAGCTGCAGTCTCTGTGTTTTATTTGTTTTGCAGTGAAGATTATGTCTTGTTATTATGTGGTTTTAGTTCTTATTACTAGCTATTTGCCTTGCTAAAGATTTCATCCATGTTTGGCGTTTTGAACGACTGCACTAGTTTTTAATATAAAGAAGCGTGGAAAATAATGTAATTGCTTTATAATTGGCTTTGCAATTGGTTGCACTTTTATAGGTCCTATTGCTGAAGACATGTACGGTATACCATTGGCAAGCAACAATTTATGGGTCCTCCAGACAGTCCGTAAACAGGGGGAGGCTTTTTAGTTGTGATTCACTTTTCTCCAGATTTCATTTAAACCACCAAAGGTAACTCTTCAAACCCATATATATCTTGTAAGAAGGAAACGTTTATAGTACCGTGTACTCTATAGAATATCAGGTTTTGGCAAAACCTGACAAAATCGGCGGGCTGTGAAGCTTATGTTGTCTGCTAAGCAAGTCATTGTGTAATAATGATTAGTTAGTTGAGGCACTTGTTGTCGGGTCATTTAACTGTACTTTCTCTATGCAGTTTTGTAAGCTACCTTTTAACTGGGAAGATTAGGACTAGTACACTGATCGAAAGAGAAACTCTTGAAGCTGCTTGTAATGCTCCTGCTTTAGCCCTTAAGTTCTGAGTTCAATTCAACAAATGGGCCATCATAGTTCTGACTGTTGTTACCAGAGAGAACTGGCCTCATGCCTGAAAGGCATGAAGACAGTATAGAGCTATACTTTGAGCTTACAAATGCGACTCTTCAAACTTGCACTAAATGTGGTATTGCCTATTCTTCTGCTCACATTGGTTAAATACCAGCTTGCTTTTTTTTTTTTGTGTATCTTTTTTTGTCTTGTAACTATGTATGTTTTCTGTGACCTGCCAATATGGAATACCTTTGGATAACTTGACTCAGATGGTGGGTGCCGACTGCTGAGTTATTGCTCCATGTGAGCCCTTCAACTAGTCAAGTAGGAAAAATCACAGTAAATGTTACAGATTGTGGAAGGATTTTGACGAGATCTTCAAATTTTGTTTTGGTTTTCAGGCTGTTCGTATAGGTGATTTAGAGTTTTATAGGAATGTTGCGGATAAGTTTGCTAGTACTCCAGCTCAGACAGGACTCTTAATCTGATTGTGATGTTGCGACATATTGTCATCCGGACAGGGCTTCGCAATATAAGCATCTCTTATTCTCGCATTTCACTTGTTCACGTTGCTCACAAGCTGAGGTTAGACTCACCGAACCCTGTGGTGGATGCTGAGAGCATTGCAGCCAAGGCAATCCGAGATGGTGCATCTCTGGACTCTGCAAACGGGTGGAGGATGGTACCTAAGGTGACTGGAAATGCTTACTCCATAAATGAACCCCTAATCTGCTTTCTTCTTGAGGACTGCCTTCTGCCTCAACATGCATGATGAAGCTTGGCGCCTTGCGATTCTCTCCAAAGTGAAAGTGCAGAAAAGAGGTGCGAGACGACAACAGAAGGAGCTTGTGAAGACAGTCACCTTCAGCATTTGTCAAGTTGTTACCAAGACGGTACCATTCCATATATATCTATAAAAAGAAAATGAAAACGACAAACAGGTTTGCCAAAATGGTTTTCGTTAAAACAAATTTACAAGAATGATTATCATTTTCAAATTTTACCAGGTCTTAAAATAGATCTCTATTCCTCACACTTGGGCCGGCCTTTCCAACTGTTGGATGGCTGAAACCAGTTGCCAGTATTTTATTAAAGTCATGGCTTTCTTGGGTCTCGCTCTTAAAAGAACTCTTCAAATACTGCTCCTGAAATTCTGATTCACATGGATGTCAGAATTTTCTTACAACATTGTAGTAACATACAGTGGACATGGAGTTCCATTTTCTTACCACCAATAAAGTGGGCCCTGTTAATCCCCATGGGTGATGGGCCGTCAAATATGTGAGTTCAACAGCCGTGCTTTCAAGGTTCCCTTTTACTTTTTAGGTGTGTTGGCCAGTGAGTCAAATACAGTGCGATTCAGATTTCCAAGTTTTGGATTCAGCTCAATTTGATTTCATTTCAGACAAGCACTCGAAAATACTACAGTATATTTGTAACGAGTAGGGTGTTCCATCTGGGAAGAAAAATCATCTCTCCTGACTAGGCTGGTGAGAGTTTTCTTCTCTCACACGGGGAAGGAGGTGTCAGTTGGAGCTGCTTAATTCAGATCCTGCACCGCTTCATGGCGGCACACAAAAGTTTTTTTTAATCCCATTTAGAGTTTTTAGAAGATATCACTAATTAAAAACGAGATTTTACTTTGTAGGATCAGCAAGCTTTTTTTTATCTTTGTAAAGAAGCTCCAAAATCTAAAGCCTGTCTTGAGCAAGTTCAAAGACCTAGATTCTACTAAATCTAGAAGTGGCTCTCTGTAGGAGTTGCACGGAAGCAAAAACTCTTGCAAGCAATCATAAGGATGTGGCTCATATTCTCCATCAAAATTGGCAATCTAGAAAAATGCTTCCTACTTCCATGGTCTGGCAAATGGGAAAAATAATGGGTTCATAAGATTATTGTAGAGAATTAATGGAGAATTTACTTTCAGACTTAGATTGAAGAAGAAGCAAAAAAAAAGTTTGTTATCTCTTTACGGAGGAAAAACAAGTGCTGGAAGTCATCTCTCACTTGGAGCATTATTAGAGAAGATCTAATGAGTTCTACTGCACTTTTATTTGCTTGATAACTAAGGCCGATGCGATGATAACTAAGACAAAATGAATTCTACTTTAACCTCATGTTAGATTATGCATGGATGAAGATCCATGCAAAGTATAAACTATGCGAGAACGAGTGAGTGTACATGAGCGAATGTAACGCACAGTGATTCCGAAAATAGTGGATCTCTTAGCTGTCATCCACTATGTAGAATCCTATATAAGGGGAAGAAGTTATCACATAGAAGAGATCTTTAGTGTGTGTTAGACAAGAAAATAGGAGAGGGAAAGTTTATTTGGAGAGCAAGTAAAGTCATTGTAATATCTTGTAACCAATGATAAATCTTGATAAATAATAAAAGGATTCCATTATGATTACTTAGAACCTTTTCTAAATATATTGGGGTGTGGTTGTATGATTTCTGCCATTACATTTTTGGCGCGACTTGACTTTAGGTGATAAATCTGGTAGTAAATTCATAGAATCTTGGAAAAAGAGTAAGATCTGGAAATTGTGGAAGAAATCTTTTCAATTCTTTATCAATATAGGAAGTTGAAGATGGTGAGACTTGGATCTATTGTTGAACAAGGAACAACAACTAGAAGGTAATAGAATTGCTAAAAAGAAGAAGAGGTACAAATGCGGAACAACAAGAAGAAAGAGTAAGAGAAAATCAAAAAAGCAGAAATTCCAATTGGACCTCGCGCAGAACAAGAGCGGAACAATGATATTGATTATGATAGAGTGAGTATTCATAGTACACAAACAAATTCTCACGAAGAAGAGGAACAAAGAATGGGAATGCAAGATTAATTGAAGAAAACTAAGAGAATATGACAATTCAAGAACTAGGCAAAGATTACTAGCGAACCGAAGAGAAGAAGAACGTGCTGAATTTGGTACGTCGGAATGATGATTTAAGAAGAGAATCTTAGATTGCAAAAACAGAGGTCAAGAAGCGCTACACGATCAAGATTGAGATCAAGGGGAGTTCATCAAGAAAAAGTCAATCTAATAAAGGAGATGCTATGAAGACAATAGCATGGAAACCATGAAGAAAACCTGCAAGTAGATGACAATTTACAAGACAGCCAAAGAGAGACAACGTGTAGCGCAAGATCGGGAACTAGCAGAAATATGAACATCGCGTGAACTTCTTCATCGCACACATCATAATTTTGAAAAAACAGGAAGAAGAGGACCCAAGGCAA
Organism: Papaver armeniacum; assembly: GCA_023531295.1. NCBI lineage: Eukaryota > Viridiplantae > Streptophyta > Magnoliopsida > Ranunculales > Papaveraceae > Papaver > Papaver armeniacum. The sequence goes on along the minus strand of JAJJWW010014618.1, from coordinate 20,408 downwards.
GGACATATGATATTACATGGAAGAGAAATGTTGAGAGAAGAACGAGAACGTGAAGGGAAATTACAGGCGAGAGATGAAAGAGATATACAAAGAAGAAGGTAAGGAAATTGAAGAGAGAGAATTGGAAGAAGCATTGCGTCAAACAATCATGATAATCGAGGTAAGGCGTGGCGAGCGTTGTCGCATGGATAATATAGAACAAGGAAGGAGTGCACCACAAGAAAGAGAAATGTTCAAGACATCGCGACGTGATCCTTACGGATGAAGAGGAAGAAGGTATAATAGAGCACGCATTGATGTGAACAAGAGAAAGTAGGAGGAAAAAGAAGAAGAAATGAAGAATATGAGATACAAGAGGCACTAATCGAATAATCATGAGAATAGATTGAGGCATGAAAGATGAAAAGACCTATGCGATAGGATTTAGATCAAAATTTAAGTGAAGAAATTCTTATAGAAATGACGGAAATAAGAGAAATGATGGCGTGAAAGAAATAGTGGAAGGGAGACAACTAGAAGAATCGGTGGAGGAAGCTTGGAAAACTCCTTTACAAGGCAAATTCAAATGGCGATGATACCGCCCAAGTCGATTTACAGGTGTTCACTAGCATATTTGATGAAACGCATCTGCAATACAACATGTGAAGAGCTTACACTCGATCATTATTACGGTGGGAAAAGAATGATGCGATGATGTGTAAATATTTTGCTGCGATCCTGGCAGGGGAAGCTCTGAAATGGTTTGGAGGGTTACCAATAGAAACCATTGGATCGTTTCATCATTTATAGAACGTCTTTTTAGGACAATATATCAGCAATAATATGTCAATACCAGGAATTGAAACGGCATTTGGACTTAGCGGAAGAGTAAATGAGAGTTTGCGTCATCTAACAACACATTTGGAAAACCATGTGTAGTGAAATGGCAAACGAGTGGATGAGCGAAACCTTATTACGGCATTTATCAATGCCCTTTTCCCTCTGATTTATTATATACACAAATATTAGAATAAATGATACAATAACAATGTATCGGAGTTACGCGAATTCCAAGAGGAATGCATAGCCTTTGGAAGAGAAGAAAGAGATATAATGAGTCCTATTCGGTGTGGTACACGATGCAAATAAACGAAAATGCAAAGTTTACTCTAAAATTACAAATGCAATTCTTGAGTATCTCGCGGGGAATCAAGGAAAGAACATTATAGAGAGGAACAAAAGCTAATAGCCATGGGTAGTGGAGATCAAAGAAGAATTTGAAAAGGAATATGAGAAAAAACAACTTCAAAATCGCGGAGGTAATAATAAGATTCGGAGAATGGACAAATCCACTGAAGGCTACGGAGGTCAGCAACTATATTATAATAAGAGACAAAGGCTGGAAGGATAGTATGGGAGGAGCAGGATAAATTTGCCAAAGTTTAGACACTCTAGGTAGATAAAGTTTGGGATCTGTGTCCCTGTGGAAGAAACTCTTGAACCACATAATGTAGGAGATGAGCCACCACCGGGGAGGAGGAGTAAAAATTTTGTGTATATCGTCATGCTTTCATGGTCACACAACAAATAATTGCATATATGAATGATTGAAGAAGGAAAGTTGGATCATTTCTTAGCACAACAACCAAAGAATTTACCACCACCACCACCACCACCACCGAGAGGAAATGCATATGGAACGGAGAAAGGAAAGAATACATGTAATTGAAGTAGGTGTGAAAAGCAAAAAAACTTATATTGTACATTCATTCAAAAACATAGAAGACTTTCATGACAATATCTTGAGTAGGGTGTATGCGAGGATGGTGATGGAAGGAAATTCTCAACCTTGTGAGTATCTCCATTAAAAGGCGCAAAAAGCAGTTATTTCATTAGGTGTGGAAGATACACCGGAGGGAGGAGGAATCACACGAATGTCCATTAGGAGTGAGATTAGGAATTAATCCGAAACCAGAAAGTAGAGGATGATGAGAAGATGAGAAACAAACACAGTGCAATAAATAGAATACTTATAGATCACTGGAAGTTCTGTGGATATTCTCTTACATCCCATACAAAACTATAAGTGGAAGAGATGACGAATTAATTCCTTGACACATATAAAATTTATGGCTTCAATGGAGCTGAACAAGCCGAAAGGAGAGGTGACAATGAGGTTCTTCTTCCAAAATTTACCAACGAAAATTGTATTCTATGTACGTGGATGTCGAATCACCTTATAACGCTCTAATTGGAAGGCCATGGTTGCATAGTATCTTAGGCGTGGCTTCGACATTTCACTAGTGCATAAAATTTCCTTTACCTCAAGGTATTGGCATAATAAGAGGAGATACAGTTGAAAGTAGAAGTTGTCAAGAAATCCATATTGACAAGTACGAAGAAAGAGAAGGTAAACGAAGAAATTGGAAAAACATCTTATGAGGCAGTCAAAGAGATGAGATTAATGGTGGACGAGTGTATAAAGTTGGAAAAAGCGAGATATGCGAGAATCTGAAGCCAGAACCTTACGAATAATAGTAGTAAGCGAGACGGAAATATCACTTCTACGGAAGAGGAGGAATGCGAGGAGCGAGAAGTTGTGTTCTTGAGATAAAGCGGGAAATGTCACGATGGTTCTACTCCCAGCATAGGAGATTTAAGAAGCTATGCGAAATAATGTTAAAAAAGGCATCTGTGAACTTAACGAAATACAAAAAGTGAAAGGTACAAATGAGTAGTAAAGGAGAATACACATGTCTTTTCTTCATGAGAAGAAAATAATAAGAAATTTATATACTAGAGTTGTATAAACTCGAAGATTGAGAATGGAATGACAAATTCTAATTTCATATGGTGATCTAGTATCAAGAAAGGAAAATTGACATCTTTATAATAAGACCTTAATAAGGCACCGAAATGAAAATTTTAATCGGATAGACTAGGAATCCGAATGTGGCGTGCAACCTAGTTCGCATACAAGCAAGAGGCAAAAGTACTGACCTATCCTTGGCGTCATAATCGGAGAAAACCTAGAAAGCATGACTCAAGGGAAAGCTACACCGACCTTGGAACTTGAGTCATGGAGATTTGGGGTGAGAAAAAACGAAAAATCCCATCCAGGAGAGGTGCCTTAAATTTTCAATCTAAGTTCATAATCTTAGATTGAAAGACCAAGGTGAGAAAGTCTCTCCTAAGGAGTGAAGAAACTCGATCAGGGCTCAACGAGGTACGGTTGAGTCAAGTCGTGGGGTATTGTAGCCTACCTTACCATTCTTGACAAGTCCAGCTATGATGCCTCGGTCGAAGATACCCCCAAGGTGCGGTCTATGTAACCATAAACCTAATCGGTGTAGGGATAAGGAAATTGAAATCAACTAGTTGTTGTATTCTTGGATGTGAGGAGCCAACGTTAACCGGTAGAGGTAAGCTTCCTTGAAGGGGCAACCGGGGAAGATAAAGACGGCACCCTCCATTGGGAGCTGAATGTGTCAAAAAGCGTAAATGTCACGAGGATTTTACTCCTTGGGGTATTAAGACTTGTCATATTTATCACAGATAAAAGCACAGAAGAGGTAATAATACAAAAAAAAGATAAGGTGAAATCAATGGGTCGTCTGATCGATGTAAAGACTTCCAGCGATTTAAATCTCCCAGAAAAGAAATGTTGGAAAAAATAAGACCTTTAATTAGGAAGGCAAAATAAGACTTATGAGAAAAATAAAGTTTAATAACTAATTTTTGTTTTAAAAATTTCTAAAGAAACAAAGTGTTACGAATCATTGCTTCAAATACATCGAAGCGGTTTAAAATAATATTAATTATACTATCAGATATGCAACTAACGAGAGGCAAAATGGGAATGTAAAGGGAATGTTACTTGCCCCATTTGATAGTTACATATACATGCGAGAAGGAATGATATTTTGAATACGAATGCGAATAAAAGGGAGTTTATATTAAAGAAATGAAGATTAATGCTTAAAAGATGCATATTTTCAAGATTACATAACAAGTGAAAATGATTAATCTTCATTTTCTTCGTCTCGCTCAGCCTCGAGCTGCTCACTTCTTCTTGATTCTTCGTCTTCTCCTCGCTTGTCAAAATGTCGGGAATAGGTTCATTATCGGGAACTTAGGAAATCTATACTTTGAAAGAGGAATGTTATTCTCAATGCAGACTTTCTTAACAACAACTTCACGAGCACGATTAGCATCATTACTATTATTTGAAACCATAATGATGAAATTCTTCTTCGATTGTTGATACTTGGAGTTGCGAGAAGATAACTCTTTTTCTTCAGAAGATAAGCGAGTTTGTAATTCTTCAATTTTCTGAAGATAATCCTTCTCTTTCTCTGCGAAATATGAATAAGCAAGTTAGGATGAAAGAAAATGTTATTCTCGAAGAAAAGACAAGTATTAAAAGAGCAACATATGAGCTTCATAATTGGAAACAATGTCTTTAACCAGTGCAGAATGTTCATTTTGAAGGCTCACGTTTACAACTAATTTCTTTCTAGCATCGTTCAGAACCCTAGCAGCCCATCTAAATTCAGCTTCACATTATATGAGAAGTTGAGAGCGAATTAACTTTATTTCCTAAACAAGTACATTCTTTTCGCTCAAAGCTGAATCACGTTCTTTCTGAACTTCAATAATAGATCCTTGGAATTTTTCTAGTGCTTTAGCACCCTTAAGAGCAATCTCATCTTTATCACTAATATGCTTATTCTTCTTCATCTACAAGACTTGAATTATTTCTTTACTCTCATGAAGGCGGCGCTTAAAGTTGTTAAATGTAGTCAATAAGCTTCTATGGTTTTAAAATGACATGTTTCGGTGTTAACTCTTCCAAACTCGGACTCTCAAATCCACTGGGTAGGGTAATTATTTAAAGAAGAGTTAAGATATTCTAAAAGGTTTCATCATCGGGGAGATTGTTGTACTCATCCAGCCAAGTTATAAAAGATGCTGCGAATATAGCAAAATAAGAAGTGCGAATTATCGCATAAAAATAGAAGAATGGGAAAAGTAAATACTACATACCAATGAGTTCATCATCTATTTCTCGATATCTGCGAATCAGTACAAAATTGGTTGAGTTCTCGGTTTAAGTCGGTGTTTTGTTTCCCGACTTAAGAAGTTTCATCGATAATCGAAGGGATTACATAAGACAGACGGGCTCCGTGAGAACACAAAGAAATATTATAGGTAAAGTAAGGTAATACTAAAGAAAGACAAAGAACAAAGTTGCAAATATTACCAAAGACTAATTGTATATTGGAGATTTGGATTTATCGCAGAGGAAGATCCGCGAAGAGATGGATCATCCAAAGTAGGAGCATCGCAGACCCTTGAGACCATTCTAAAAACACGATTTAATTCTTCATTATCAACAGCAGTCAAAATATCCCCAGCAAAAAGATTAGATAACTCCTTCAGCGAGGAGGAGACTGATGAATCTTCAGGAGCAAGAATGTTGTCATCACTAGACTCAGAACTTGAGGAAGAATCGTATCTTTTACGCTTCCTAGAAAGGTCATCCATTGAAGAAGTCGTTTTGGATGAATATTTAGACGCGGGTTTCTTAGGAAGATTCTTGCCTTTACCCGAAGTCTTAGCACCCAAAGATTTCACCTACGCGAATAATCAAGATAAGAAACAGAGGCAACAATATTGTTAAAGATAAAAAGAGAATGTTTCTTACTTCTTTATTCTGCGAAGATGATACAATGTGTGAAGCCTTGGATCTCTTAATTTTCAAAGAAAGGAGTAAGGAAATAAGAAGAAGATTTTGGACGAGTTTAAATTATGCGATATTGAGAATACTTATGTAAAGATCACATACCACTTTCTTTTCTCAATTTTGAATGAGTTCAAATTTCAAGGTTGATAAGAAGAAAGTTTAAGGGAAGAGGAAGATCGAGCCATCCTCGGCTTTTCTAAAACATAAGGACCTTCTAAAATGGCATGGAAATTAAGCCGACTTGAGTCATTAGATCTACGAGCGTTGCTATTGGATTTGTCATTCGATCTGACATCTCGCATGATCTTCTTATCTTCGAGTAATACCGTCTTTTGCATTACATTGGTTGAATTACTTTCATAATTCCAACATAGTAATTTTTAAATAAATTATCAAGAGTGTATTCTCGATGATCTTATCACGATACGATTTGTTTCGCACTTCATAAGGATAAGAGGTCTCTAATCCACCGCGCTGATGAGAATATTCCAATGTTATTCTAATCGCATCACCACTTTGTTGGAATATTCCCCGTGCGAATCGATTATCAGCGAGAATTTCATAGAATAAGGGAATTTCTGGGTCATACAAGGGAATTGGAAGACTATTATCTTGTTGTCCTAATGAGACAATAACTCTTTGATTGTTCCATTGTTCAGAGTTGATCAAATCAAGATTAAGTTTGGATAAATAATCAGATAATGAAGGAAGATAAAGTGAATAACCTCTTGAATTGATTTCTTCCTTTAACCAAATGAATTCTATCTCCATCTTCTTACCAGCTGGAGCCATTGAAGAATGGGAATGAAGAAGAGTGAAAGTTATTAGATAAAGATCGAGATCAATGAAATCAATAGCAGAGAAGACGAAGTAAGAAAGTAAGAAGTAAAAAGAAGAAATAAGAAGACGAAGGAAGATATATTGGAAAAAGTAAGTCTCGTTTTTCAAGATTTCATTTCATTAATGCAAAGAATGAATGGATAAAAACAGGCGGTTAAAAGGACATGTCAGATAATGAATGGTTAAGAAGACACGTGTAAATAAGGAAAGCTAGAATTCCGAAGGGTGTCGGCAGAATAAAATACGAAAAGATACGCATGTGCGATATTATAGGATGGAAATTTCTCATATCGCTCACTCTTTAGAGTAAACGAAATGAGAAAAGGAAAAATATAGGACTGGAATATCGCACATATCAATAAATATGCAAAGTGAAGATTATCTAACGTGCTTTATCGCACATAGAAAATCGAGATGACGTATTGGATGATGTCGACAAAGTCACGAGTATAGTGTGATGATCTATGCGAAGTATAAATTGTGCGAGAATGAGTGAGTGTACATGAGCGAATGTAACACACAGTGATTCCGAAAATAGTGGATCTCTTAGCTGTCATCCGCTACGTAAAATTCTATATAAAGGGAAGAAGTTATCACATAGAAGAGATCTTTAGTATGTGTTAGACAAGAAATTAGGAGAGAGAAAGTTTATTTGGAGAGCAAGTAAAGTCATTGTAATTTCTTGTAACCAATGATAAATCTTGATAAATAATAAAAGAATTCCATTATGATTACTTAGAACCTTGTCTAAATAGATTGGGGTGTGGTTGTAGGATTTCCTGCAACTACAAATGAAAAACGTTAAAGACAGTTTAACCCGGCCGGTTAAATTGCCCGATATAGAAAGCCTCTTTTTCTTCCCCTTATTTTAACATGCACAAATTCAATAGTTATCAAAACCTAGGACTCGTACATTATATATCAACTAAGAGCATATATATCAAGAACACATATTGTGGTAGTTTATTAGTTAAGAATATCGATAACAACAAGAATGAAATTTCTTCGTTCTACTGACTGTGAAGTCGAAATAATGCATGATTTAGTCACAATTCCCTCCAGGTCCGCCAAAGAATACGCTAAAGCCATGATCATCATAGATGTTTCGGGTTATTCTATAACAGTCTTCTTGTATTCCGAAATACTTCCATATGTGCGGCGTCGTGAGGTTATAGTTTTCATCAATGAAATGCATGTCATATATTACTGCAACCTTTTTGAAGTCGCCATCCGGAAAGTTTCCATTTCCCATGGGAGGGATTGTTTCATGTGGGGTATGGTAAACTAACCCTCCCCATGATATTGTTGTAGCACCAGTACCTAAGTAAGAAACCACCTCCCTTGGCCAATAGCCGAAGTCTACGTTTATATCCCGTACATAGTAAACCACACGTCTCCAGTTCCGTTGAACCAAACAGTGGCGACTCTGAATCAAACAACGCTGAACGGTGGTCTCAACTGACATGGGTCAAATAGCGCTGAACGGTGGTCTCAGCTGACGTGGGCTGCTAATCTAGCTGCTAGATTAGCACTCTCATAGGACTTAGGAGGTTTTCCTAGCTGATGTGAACTGCTAATCTAGCAACCATAGGACTTGGCCTCATTCTCTGTAGCAAGTCGGTACGAGAATAGCCCAATTTTTTGAAGCTATTCATGTTGAATTCGCTGGGTGATATTGATGCATCAATGTGAGTACAGTTGCAGTTAATTCATTTTTTGAACCTCATAGATTACTCTCTTGCTCGATACGCTATTGAAAAGGTATTGAAAACAACTAAAGAATGACAAAGGTTTCTAGGGTTACCTTTTCAGTTGAATTTGTCACCAACAAAACCCAGGAGGGTCGCTATACTTTTAAGGGGATTGGCGGAATTCTCCGCCACCAGCTTGGGGAAGAGAATGACAAAGGTTTCTAGGGTTATCTTCTCAGTTGGTAGTAGGATATGGTGCTTTGGGGTGGTATCTTTTTTTTTTTTTGATTGGAAAAAGTTAATATATAGAAAAACCTATAAGAAGTAGGAAAGCAAGTTCAAGAGATTTTTTTTTTTTGATCGATCAAAGAGAATAGATTAATAAGCACACAAGCCGTGTGCTGGCGAATACAACTTACATAAAGCGAAAAGCCCACGAAAAAAGCAACTAAACAAACATAAAGCTAAAATAAAGCTTCAAGCCACAACAAAGACCACTGCCTATTGTCGAAACAAAAAGACCACTGCCTATTGTCAATTAACAAGCTCGTCAACATCTTGTATATCTAGATCAGCGTGATTTTTTGCAAGATCACTAAACATTTCTTCATGATTAGCTTTTAGATGTGGAAATTGTAAGCCCCATGAAGAACCAAACTCCACTAGTTTATTTGCCGAAACTTTGTTATAAACTTTATATTTACGTGGTTTTTTCTTTTTTAAACTTGAGAGAGTACCCATACCTGTACCATTGGGTTTCATACCCAATTTCACAACAATTACAACAATTGGCTTTGATGAAGACGGATTTGCGATGCTAACCTTAGGATCTTCCAAAACTAGTTGGGAAATTCCTAGATCTCATTCATCTTCTTCGACTCCATCAAACCTGTTATCGAATTCAAAACCACGTGGAATGGCGGGATCATACGATGAGGTGCTTGCACTTTCAACATTCTTTTTGCAGACGCCTTTATTTCTTTTGTAAGAAACCCACTTACCAAGAACCTCATCTTTTTTTCCATTCTTATCGACGTCAACATCCAAAGGAGTCTTTTCCATCACACTGTCTTCATTGGTTAAGTTTGCAAAAGGAAGTTCAGATTCAAGAATGCTATAAGTATTCAAAACTTTTGTAGGCTCCTGAATAGCCATATCTCCTTTTTTTCCAGCTTTCTTCTTTTTTAGGTTTAACCATATCTCCTGAATAGGCAAATCAGATGGTATATGGGACCTCTCCAAAACAGTTTCATCCACTAGAGGGAATTTCTCAACTCCATCTTGAGTAATCTCAGCTCCATCCTCTATGTTAACAACCAACTGTGCATTGCTTTGAGCGACTAAATCTTCAATAGTAACCGGAGTTGAACAAGGAGGCAAGAAGTTTTTCTTAGTCTTAGGAACTAAGCAGCACTTGGAACTTGAATGCCCAATGGTTTTGCATTGAGAGCAAGCATCATGTTTCCAAGGATACTCGTCCTTCACCACAAGTTGTACATTGTCCACTTGAATAGGCAATTCAGTTGGAAAAACACAATCAGCTGCAACTTCAACCAAGACCCTGGCATATGGCATCCTTGTCTTCAACGTTGTTGGAGTATCAGTCATGATTGGAGTGCCCACAATACTAGCAATTCTAGATAACCCTAATTCATCCCAAAGATAAAGAGGGACCTGCCTAAGGTTCATCCATACCGGAACTGAGGTAATACATCAATGTTTTGCTCTAGAGAAATGGACCAGGGACTAATCAAAAAGAGTTTCTTAGCTATGAAAACAAAACCCAATTCTAACACTTTTATCCTGTCTTCTTCTTGAGCAAATTTGAACAAAAAAGCTTGTTTTCCATGAATAGTCATGGAGAAATCACCTTTAAATTTCCACTGAGATATTAGGCTTTCTTTAACAGAAGGAAATTGAAGATTTTTCCCAACAAAATAACCCACTACATAAGATTCACAATCAAGAGCTACAACAAGACACCACGACAATAGAGAAAAAAATCTCTAGACAGAAACCAGCAAACCAAGAGAGAAGAGCTAAACAACAAAAGCTTTTAAGAAATGAAATAGCTACCAGTTAACAATTCTTTGAGTTAAAATTTTACCCCATTAAAGACTTCATCATTGCGTTCCCAATTATAAACTTGGATCTTCACCTGTTTGATAACTTTCTTTACCCTAGCAGAACCATCTTCAAAGACAATAGCATTCCTAAAATTCCATAGTGTCCAACAAATGGCTACAGGAATCAAGGTCCAGAGCTTCTTACCAATAGGATGAATAAGTTTACATCTCCAACCTTTAATAATTTCATTGATACAATTCGGAAGCGCACAAAGAAGACCGACTCCTGATATAAAGTGATTCCAAATTTGAGAAGAGAACTTACAATGGAACATAAGATGTGAGACCGATTCCCCAGCAGAACAACACAATAAACAACCATTTACTATGAGCTTATACCTCTCTTGTAAAGATAGTCCATGGTGGCTAAACGTTTATGAAAAACCAACCAAAGAAAGAAACAGATTTTATGTGGCCACCGTCTTGACTAGCTATTCTTAGGTTTATAGAAGCACGATCATTTTCTTTCTCCAAATCAGCATAGCAGGATTTGACGGTAAATTTCCCCGACTTTTCAAGATCCCACTTAATGGAATCGACCCCCGTACCATTGTAACTATTCTGAATGAGGGAGGTTAAGGAGCAAACCTCTTCAATTTGGACCTCGGTCAATCTCCTGTCTAAGCCCAAGTTCCAAGCACCTCCACCGTTTAAAGTAGCAGCACATCTCTTGACTATCCAGTTTTTTATTGAAGCCAGAGCATAAAGATGAGGAAATTTAGTAGCTTTGGGGTGGTATCTTGTGATTAAATATTACAGAAGACTTTGTCAATAATTTACTTTTGTGCCAACTTGGTTTCAGTAAGCATTCTTGCTTTCGTAGCTAGGTCATATTTCCAATTGTTTTAGTTGGTTTCAAATTATAATAATGCCTTTTTTCGGCATCACTTATTTTGTATCTTACAACTCAGCTGCAGGGAGGTGGGACTAACTTGGAACGTCCCATGATTTTGTTTTTCTAGTTCAATTTTGCCAATGCTTATTGCTTGGCCATTTCCTTTTTTTTTTTTTTGGTAAGAAAGAAGCATTCCACTGAACACCTTTTATTTGCATTGCACCTTTGCTAGGACAATTTCCTCCTCCCTAGGGATATATAGTAACATCGCAACTAGCTAAACAGACCTTCGAGGTGTGGATAATTTTTGATCAACAAAACGATATAATTTTTATATAAGGGAAGAAAGAATGAAAGAATTACATGACAGAAACTGCTTTAAAACAGTTGAAAACGAAACTATTTCCTAACTGTTTCTTCCCATTTGAAGACTAGTTCTTCGAACCTTACATTCTTGAGATCGTGAGAAGAACAAGACCAATACAAAATGATAGCTTTTATGTCTAAAATAATACTCTGGACATCCTTCTACTTGCCTCTTCACAACATCTCTATTCCGTTCTTTCCACAAGGTCCAACAAATTGCATATGGTAAGACTTCCCACATGTAGTTGCCATTATCAGAAAATAATTTCTGTTAAACCCCTTGTAGAGATCCTTTATATCTCTACATTGAACCCAACCAATCCCAAAACTAACAAAAAAAGTATTCCATATCTCCAGCGCAACCTTGCAATGAATAAGCAAATGGTTGATGGTTTCGGACTCTTCTTTACATACAACAACGATTAACTAATATTTTTCCTCTTGTAGCTAAATTGTCTTGTGTTAATATGGAATTATGATGTACCAGCCATGTGAAAAAACACACCTTTGATGGTACATTATTATTCCACACAACATTCCCAGGGAAAACAATTGAAGCTTCGAGATTGTGTAGAGCCGAATAACATGATCTTACCGTGAAGATGCCGTCCTTTGTCCATTTCCAGTGCCTTGTGTCTTCTTCCATTGTGGGGTTGTAAAGTTGAAGCTGATTTGTCAGGTTTGATGCTTCCGTAATTTCAATATCAGTCAACCTCCTCCTCAAGTCCAAATTCCAATTAACTTGTCCGTTCCCATCTAAAGAGTAAATTGTCTCACGGTCTGTGATGTTTTCCTGGAAACTCTGAAAAGGTTTGGATAAGTGACTTGTAGGGTCTCATCACCCAGCCAATGGTCTTGCCAAAAGAGAGTTCTGTTTCCTTTGCCCACTTTGTAGATAATCCCTTCCTTGAACTTTGCCATCCTACTGCAGACCCCCCGCCAAATGCTATTCCCATATGGAAGTTTTGGAATTTTGGTATCCCATCCTAAAAAAGCAGCACCATACTTCTCTTTGATCAGCCTTCTCCACTTCGCATCTTGTTCCACAGAATATCTCCACAGCCACTTACATAAAAGCGAGTCGTTAAGAGTTATTAAGACCCGAATACCAAGTCCTCCTTTGTCTAAGCTACAACATGGGGCTTAATCATTTTTACACCGCCTGTAGATTGAATTCCATTATCAAGACCATGAACCTCTCTAGTAATTTTCTACACGAAGCATAACTTTGTGTTTCTGAAGTACCATTAATTTTTCAAAGTAATTGTGTAAAGTTAGTCATTCGTTTTGAGTTCAGTAATTTTCAGGTTTATTTACCTTGCAAAGAGGGCATGAATGTGTACTATTTTAATAATTTTTGTTTTTAAGTTTTACCATTTTCCTCCCAGGGTTATCTCCATAACAACACATACAATTTCAGACAGGGCGGAGCCAGCCCATTGCAAGGGTGTGCACTTGCACCCCTGCTCAGCTGGCTCCAAAGCCTAGTAGGCTTTCTCAATAATTCACCTAAGTTTGCTTATTAGCACTTCCTATAAAATTTTGCAACCCCAATAATATGTGCTTTCTTAGTTAATAGCTAGACCATGTGACATAAAACAATCATAATACAAATAATAGGTAACGAAGTTCATAGCACTAATAAAATCTTTTATCGCAACAAAGAAAAAAAGGACGGTAGGTAGGTGAAGCACATATATGTTTACATAATCAGTCTCAATCTTTGGTTGAAAGACAACCAGAGTATTGAAAAAGGCTCAAGGACCCTGGAAGTCTAATGATGCCAACAAGACATAACCAACTGACGCAAAAAGGAATGACGATGCACTACCAATGATGAGGGTATACACCTTGTATGAGTGGTATCGACGAGATGGTAGAATGAAGAGATAAGAATATGCCTAGAGTGTTGCAAAAGCCAGAAGCAGCAAATGCCCAAAAGACCCCCACCAACCCTTCCTGGAGAACTGCATCATGGCTTCCAACTATCCAGAGTGCTCGTATGAAGAAGTAGGCACCAACGTTGCCCAAAAATAACAAAAACGAAAACAGAAGGAACACATCACGAATGTTGTCTGCTTCATTTTTAACCATCGTGAAACCTGTCACGAACAAAGACACCAAATTAGCATTATACGGTGCTCTAATAACCACCAATTTTTTTAAACGATTCTATAGTTTACAAAGTTCTGAACAAAAATTCTAGATCTCTCATCAAAACCAATCCAATCCAAGAACTTGTAACAAAGCATACCAAATTACATAACCTAAGCAAGTAAGCGTCTCATTCACATTTACTTGAACAAAACATGTATAAATCCTCAAAAATTAATTGCACAATAATGCAAAGCTTTCAAACTTCAGCCTTATAGATTGTTTCAAACAACTAAAGCTGGTAATGAACAGCCTCAGAAACACTAAACAAAGCTGGTAATGAACAGCCTCAGATAAAAATGATCCACACAAACAAAATCATCAGAAACACAACATCATCCATGAGCATATAAACACTAACAGGAGCAAAATCATAATCAGGTTTAAAGAAAAATCAATTCCACTAGAAAAACAGAAAAATTAATCATGCAGAGATACTCAACATACTCGGTATTTCACAATCAGACATACTCGGTATCTACATAAACAGATAACAAAATCATGCTCAGTAGAATACAATATACAAATTAGTACAAACAAGCTACATACTCAGATTTAAAGAAAAATCAACTTTCAAGCAACAAATTGCCATGTCAAATACAAAAATATACTCTGAAATCACCAAAATCATACTTTTTTCAGTGTGTAAATTAGGAAATAAACTGATTGAACCCAATTGACAGACTTAAGTGAAATTTAGGCAAAACACACAAAAACACACTCAGTACAGTAGCAAGATCACAAACAAAAAACACAAACAAACATGTAAATCAAAAGAGTCAGGGTTTCTTACACATGAAAAATCGAGATCTATGAACAATATAACACCTTCTTCACAAATAGAACTGAAAATTCTTGCTGACGGCGGTGAAACTGAAACCCTAAATCAGTGAGTTTTTGACAGAGTGGAGTGAGACCGAGAGTAGATTTCACCAAATTTCTAACCAAACCGAAGTAAGAATCAATTTCTCTTCTCTCCGAATTATAAAAGAAGAGGGGGTAGTTGATGATGAGTAATTTTTTTGTTTCCAAATAAAACATAAAACAAAACATACAACATTTCTTCTCCTTTTTCCATTTTTGGTTTACCATTGTTAATGCCATCCCGCCCAGTGAAATACCATTTATATCAGGGACGGGCCTATGAGGGGGCTAACCGGGGTTTTAGCCCGCCCCCTCATAACTACAATTTTTTTTTACTATAGGTATTAGTTGTGATTTTGGTATTATCCCCATGGTAATCGTGTTCAGAACTACTGATGCGTTGGAGAATCAGATTTAGTTATCTGATTGGAGTCAGAGTAATTGTCCTCAAGCGCACCAGGGATTTCCCAAGGATCGAAAGGTTTCAACGAACGATTTTCAACAGCACCGGTAGTTTCACCATCCACAAGATGAATAACATTATCAACAAGTACTAGAACAACCTATTCATCACAGAGTTCTAAAAATATTTACTCAAAAGAGTCAAAACCATTAAAGATTTGACTTGATTTTGTTCGAAATCTTCTAAATCACAATCACAAATGGTATTATGATTAATTTTTACTTGTAAATTTAGGTTTCTTAAGTGTTTCAAAATTGGGGCTTTCATTGGTTTTGGTGATTCCTGCATTTGGATTTTGTATCTAGATTCCTAGAAACTACTCCCTCCGTTCCTAAATAATAGGCTGGTTTTTATAAATAGATGTTTCAAAAAATAGGCTGGTTTCGTAATTGGGAAAGTCAAATGTTACTTTAGTTTTCTGGGACCACTTTTCTCTTAACTTCTTTTGATGACAATTGTGATGGGGACCATTTCACTCCACTTCTTTTATTGACAAGTGTCATGTGGACCATTTCACTTCACTTCTTTTATTGACAAATGTCATGAGGACCACATTCTATGATTAGTTCTCTTAATTTCCTTAATTTTCTCTAAAAACAAAATCAGCCTATTAATTAGGAACGGAGGGAGTATGACTAAAAAGGGTTTCATCGGGTATCTTCTACTAAAAAAGATCAATGATGAGTCGATCCATCTTGAGGTTTTGGTATAAATATCTTTAAAATTAGATGATTATTGAGTAAAAGGATGTGATAGTCTTGATTTGACCTAAATAACTTAAGTAAATATATAGGGAAATCGCCGTAGAAATCCAAAGGTTTCTATTTTTCCTTACAAACATACAACTTTTGAATCTACCATAATTGACGGACAGAGTTGAATAGGTGCTCCTGGTTGGTACAAAATCGGTGTGAAATAACATTCTAGTCCCTGAAGTAGTTAACTTAACTAAACCGTGTACCCGTTTATATGAGCCCGATCGCAACTTCCCTTATTGTTCTTCTCTTCTTCTTCGTAGGGTGAAAACCCTAAGGCGATAATTTCAAGCTTGTGGAAACCTTGGAATTAATTCTTATTAAGTAGATCCCACATTTATTATTTCAGGGCAACTCTATATTCTTGCAAAATTTTCTTCCTAAATTGTGAGATATCCAAATGCAACTCTCGATTCTTGCAAATCTTGGTATAAAATAAAGACACAAAACCCAATACCTACAATTCCTCAAATACCCAAAATTCCCATTCTAATTGCAATGTCTACGATGCAGGATTTAAAAGTTGAAAGGTTTATTAATGGTGAGTTGATCTATCCGGCCATGGGTTAGCTGTCATTGCTACTAATTGCAAGTAAGCTCTTTTATTTTCTTATTTATACTAAAATTTTGATCTTGTAAGCATCTCTAATGTTTCATATTGAATTTTTTATTTTATTTTTAATTTGATTTCATAGAACTTATGTGTCCAATCCATAAAGATTGGTAAGTAAATCGATAATAACCCACCATAGTGGGAAACTAATTATCATTCATTTTTTTCTTTCTTTCTAAAAGCTTCAATTTTTATAGCTTTTCGTGTGTATATTTATGGAGATTAAATAACGAGGATTTGTTCAGTGATTATAATTTTGACATAAGAATTGTGACACTGATTAGCTTTAAATGTATGGCGGTGAAATTTAGGAAATGCGATTTATTTTAGAAGCTTGGTTAGGCAATGTTGTGTTAGTGGTGGTAATTAAGAGCTTGAATTTGATTATTAGTCGATAAAAGAACACAGCGTGTCATGACTTGAGCAGGCCAAGGTATATATAGGCGGGCTTGCCCTTTTTGCATGATTTAATCTTGAAAGTTTGAAGGTTTTCATTGGTAGCATTGGTTATGAAGGTTACCGATGATATGTTGAGTGCATAGATAGCTCCAGCAGGCTCTTCTTCATTCCAAGGATGCATATTTATCTGAATAGAAGATGTGCAGGTGTCTACTTGGGTATCGTAAAAAAAAAAAAAAATTAAAGCAATGCTGTCAAGAGTGTGTCTCAAGATTTTAAACTGATTAAATGAACCATGAAAGTATTTGATATACGGTTAAGTGCATTATACGAATCGGTTTGTTTTAGGTCATCTTCGACGTGATCTAAATTTTGTGTACGCCATAGAATAGGTAACACCATAGCTCTAGCTAAAATTGATTTTACATAAATTTATAATTGTGTGTTTACAGATGAGATATCAACTTATACCAAGTTTGTTTGGACAACTGATGTTGTTTTATCTGGTGGACAAGCACTGGTTTTTGATGGTGTAATTTATGGTTATTTGGTTACTTCTTTTTATTTTTGTTTGAGCATACAATTGCATTGTATTTTCTTTTGTTCCGTGCAGAAATGCAAGACTAATATTCCTAAACTAAATTGTGTACAAGAGGAAAGATGGATAAGTTTGGAAGAGCATGTGTGCAACTTGGATTCGGAGATTGGTTATACATCATGTGATATTCGTCGTGCTAAAGCTATGGCCGAGTATAAATGATCAGTGGATGATCATGGCAAACTGTTGACCGAAGAAGCTATACCTATGTATGTTACCGTGGCTGATGTTTTATCACTTAAGGTAAGATGTTATCAGCGGAAAAGTGATGTTGATAATAGCTCAATCTCTATTCTTAAGATTGACTTCTTTAATGATAGAACAATTATACATCTAGGGGTTGCTTGCGGTTGCATAATCCAATGTGTAAGCTAATTATCAAATTTTGAAAAGGGAGGCATAACAATGCTTGACCCTGTTTGGGCAGACTAATGTCTTACAAATGCATTGTGCCTTCACCTCTTCAGAAAGATTATATCGATGGTTCGAACATTTTGAGAGTCATTCATAAGATTTCTTGTCGAGATTGCTTAAACAAGTTTTGACCCGGTAGAAACCAACATTTTTAGCAAGTAGATTTGTTGTAAGAATATCACCAATGGACTTTTTTGTTTAAACTATGTAGGCTATATTGATATCTTTTCAGTTTCTTTTTGTTAGTGTCTATTTTTATTCTCTTCAATTTCTGTTTTATTAAACTTCAGAGTATTAGATATTAAGTGTTCCTTCTTACTGCATTTGTAATGGGTGTGCTATTATTTTAACTAGGATATGAAGAAAGGCTATGGCATGGAGTGCAACTTGTTCATTGATCGATACCTTTAACTTAGTAGTAGAACGTAGCTTCGCCATCATGAATGGTCTTTTTTCTTTTTATTGGTTTACTTAGTTTTTGTGCGTTTTCTTCGTAAAATTTATTGTCCAGACAACAATGGCACGAATAAGGTTTTCCGAAGGTCGCATAAATAAATTGGGTACCCCTTTGAGAAGGTTGTTTAAAATAAATTGGAAACTCTTTTATGAAGGTCATGTAAAATAAATTGGGTAATCTAGTCTGTTGGTCGTATAAATTAAAATGGGTAACCGAGAATGATACTCATACTCCAAACACCATGATACCAAGAAAGTTTTCAACGATAGAAATGAGAATAACAGGGGGACTGACGAAGAAAACAGAGGAGAAGATGGAGAAGAACGAGAGCAAAATACCTAAAGAAACTAAACTGTTGTGTATAGTACCCATATTGGATTCGGGTTACAACAACTTCTCATATTTCAAAATAGGTTAAAAAATAACACTTGAGTTAGAGCCTTTTTAATTATGGTTGAGGGGTAAATTTGGAATAAAAAATGAAACTTAAAATACGAGACGGACAATTGATTTAGATCCGTTTGCCTAAAACTTCAAACCTTGTCTGTCCTCAAGGAAAAGTAGAAATCGTTGGATTTCTACGAGGTAATCCCAAATATATTGCTTGACTTAACTGGTTTTTATCATTGCTCATTTGTAGTATGAATATAGTACCCATTGCTGTTGTTGTATGAATATAGTTCTCAAGACATTTTAGTACTTACTTTATTTGATCCTTAATCTTGGTTACAAACCACATAGTAGTTGTTGAAACTAGTTTCCGGATATTTTGGTCCTTGGTTAATATAGCACCCATTGGTTCATCTTACTTTTTAATGATTCAATGCTACTGTGGTGGTAGGGTGTTTAAATCATATATATCATACTCCCTCCGTCCCTATTATATAGGCGGAGAGAGACAATTCTCTTAGATTAAGAAAATTACATGGGATTCATAATTTTATATGTTTTTTCTTGTTTTACCTTTCGTCTTATCTCCAACACAATTACTTATGTACAATAAATATGGGTATATATGGAAAAATTAAATCTTGGAAAGAAAAGTCACCTTATTTAGTGGGATGACAAAAACCAAAATTCCTCCTATATAATAGGGACGGAGGGAGTACTACATAGTTAGAGGGTGGTGGTAGGGTGTTTAAATCATGAACAATTCTTGACAAACCAAGCTAGAAAAACCACACGAAAATGTTTCTAACAAAATTTTCAGTTAGCTCCACCATAAGTGGCCCCTTATTGTCCTCCGACGGGACCCACCGGGATCCACCCAAAAAATCTATGATAGCTTTTTGGAATTTTGTTTTGGTGTGGTTTATTCCGTCGGTCTATGAAGAACCACTGTTAAATCATATATATATATATATATATATATCATACTACAAAGTTAGAGAGCAGACTTGGTCAATTTAACTGTTGATTTCAAACTATAAGGTGCAGTCGATTAATTAGCAAAATTGTGAATCAAGAGTCTGTGTAATATTTTGTTTGCATACCACAATAGTGATTCCTATAGTGTTTACATACTATGAATGCTACTGTTATTTTGCATTTTTATAATCTGCTAGATCAAATTTTTTTCCTTTTGGTGTTATATTTTCAAACATGTTTACTGGTTTGGTCCTGAAGTTTAATTTTAATGTTGTGTATTTACTGATTCTACTAAGGTTATAATGTCACTCGACCATCTTCGTCCACTAGCTAAGGAAGGGAAAAAATTAATTCATCCTTCAAGCCTATAGAGTATCTCACTAAGCTGGAGAAAAAAATGGCATAGGTTTAGCCCCAGCCAACACTAATTTCTGGGTCCATCCCTGTATTTATTCAAGTAGCTGGGAACAAAAAGAAAAAGAGAAGAAAAGATTTAAAACCGGAGAAAGGCTGGCTCAAGCAGTTTAACAACCTCGTTTAATTGGGGGCCCGGACAATTTTTAATTGGGGGCCATGCTATATAGATGACAAAAAGGTCACCCCAATCCTAATTTGGGTCACCTTATAATTTTTTTTTTTTTTTAAATGGCTAAAATGCCCCTTAGTGATTAGTATTAAGAATTAATTAACTTGATTAGTGTGGTAATTGTGTTTAGATAAAATGCGATTTTTTAGGATAA